>JASDQU010738381.1:90532-101660 GCA_032191745.1 Picea mariana | reverse complement strand
AAATATGACCATTGGGGGCATCTCGACTGTTAGCACGACGCTCCAAAATGGCTCGAACCACAGTTATGGCCAGAAAGATTGCCATTAGAACGTTGGGACTGTGCCATAACGGATGGAATTACATTGATTGAGGCATTCCTGCCCATTGGAGGAGTCCATTACAATGTTGACTATTTATCCTGTTGAGCATTTCACCAAGAATTTTTTTTCCAATTGTTATTATCCGAGCCCATAGAGAACTATTTTCTTCTGCACAGTGCCTATTGAGAGCTCACCACCCATTTTTTTACCATGATTGTTTGTTCACCGAATTGCGATACCTAATATTGAGCATGCATGTTGGGTGAATTTAGCATAGTAGAGAAATCCTTCAAATAGATCCTCATAGACCTCATGGCTGAGAAGGTCATGTCCACTGGAGTCCAACCCTCGTCGAAGAGAGGAGTGAAAGCATCCCCATTGACTGCTCATGGATCTGGACCATCTCGAGCTACGAAACGAACCAATCATTGTGATGACTTGGGGAATGCGAATCTAATACCATATATCCTACCCAATTATATCCCACCTCTAGCTGGTGTCATGATCTGTGACAGTGTCCCGAGGGACTTTGATTACACCTTGATTACTACATACCTCCCGAAGGGGATACACGCAGTAGGACCACAATTAGGACAAATAATGATGTTGAAGATCAATGACTTCAACTTGGGAGATAACAAGAACCATGGAATGCTCGCCCCACATAAGTATTTGAACAAGAAAAAGGGGAGGAAGTTGAATATCATCCCTCAATCATGGACTATGGACATCGCGAGGTCCACTATCCTGAACGTGATGAAGATACCACACTTTGGAAGGCATCAGGAGGTTAACATGTGAATTAAACTCTTGTTGTCTTTCTTCCATGGTGGTTATCTATGGCTAAACAAATGCATCATCATAGATCTGATGCTGATCCATCGAATCATCAAACTAAACATGCAAGGACCAGACCCACAAGAATTTTATCTAGGGAAGGCTGTAGATCACCCCCTAAAGAAGAAAATTAAATATACTTATGGTGATGTGGAAAAGGGGAGGTGAGGCTACAAGGTTGCCTCCATTCAGAATGGTGCAGTGTGCCTAGTCTTCGAGTTGATCACCAGTAAGATATTAATAAAGAAGAGACCCACATAGTTCATGGGGGTCGTTTTTAACCTCATAGGAAAATGCATTGAAGGACTATAGATGAACTGGGCGAGTTACCTTGTCAACCAGTTAGAACAAGATTGTCAGGAAGCTCAGGATCAGGGCTATGAGTTTAATTTTAGTTGGCTACTGATCCTCATCACCTTCATTGACTGGGAGATGCTGGAAGGAGTGAACTTCCCTGAGATTGATCCATCCAAACCCCTAGATGCAAAGTTCACCACACTCTGGTATTCATGCGACATGGTGAAACAATGGCAATCAAATGTGGTGTTCCACATCTACTACCAGTAGTTGAAGAGGGATATTGAGTCTTTCCCTTGGATGACGTCGAACACCCTGCATAGGTTCATACCATTTGTGAAGTTCCACATAGATAGACATATTGTTTATATCACTGTGTGCGGAGACGAACATAAAGAAGAGCTACAATCTTATTATAAGCTCACTGAGGAGGACATGGAAGAAATAACTAAGGAGTGGCTTGCATAGCTCCTTATGCCAGTTGACTAGGAAGAATTGTCTGACCCTAACCTCATTGGAATTCCTTGGTTACTCGCAAAGAGTATGATGCACCGGGAAGTAGCAGAAGGAAGAAAAAGGAAGAGGCACAGGACCTAAACAACACCTCAAAAGAGACTGCTTCAGACTCACCTGGAGGGGGAGTTGATGAAGAAGTAGACAAAGAAGAGGAAAAAGGAGAAGAAGAAAAGTAGAAACAAGGCGAAGTAATACCGCCTAGGGATCCTATTGATGAAGATGAGACCTCCAAGAAAAGAAAGGTTTCCCCCACGAAACCTACATTGCGGAAGAAGTCCAAAGCTAGTAAACCACAGATGCAGACTACGCTCATGATGTATGAAATATATTTCATCATTTCCACTATCTCAGATACCTCAGAAGATATCTTATAGTGCAATGAATCCAAACAAGAGACCATGTATGAAAGAATTGAAGCAAAGCTGAAAGGTGTACAAAAATCCCTCTACTCCAACCGCACAGTTTCTACTACACCCCCATCATCAGAAGGAATAGAGTTGGGATATGAGCCTTCCCATCTATGCCTAATAGTAGATGTGACTGAAGCTCACCTTTTTCATGTTCAGGAAGAAAAACAATAGGCCAAAGAGGCCTTAAAGAAAGAAAAAGAGGAATCCATAAAGAAACGTCAGATTGTGCAATAGGAAAAAGACGACATCAAAGACAAGTTTGCAGAGGATAGAGTGCAGATACAGAAGGAGAAGAAACAACTACTCATAGAGAAGATTGGAGTTAAAGAATAAGTCACTAGATAACTTCTCTCTGTGATGGGCTTAGAATAGATGAAATAAGAGCCAGTGGAAATCCAAGTAGGGAAGCTTGCTGAAGCCATTTAGCAGCTCCAACAGAGGATAGTAGAACTGGAGTTACAAGAAGTGCTAAGCACTCCACAGGAAGTGCGAGACTAGAGACAAGAAACTACCCGGAGCACAGTCGATAGAATCAAGGAATTGGTCTTATAATGTAAACAACCTAGTAGTCGAAGTGCATAGACTTACGAATGCCTTGCAGAGGACCTTGAACTAAGGACACTAGTGTCACAGCTTCAGGAGGCAAAGCAACAAACAACAATGGTGCACGAATAATTGAAGCCACTATCAACGGTCAAGTGGATGAAGCAATCCTAGGAACAATGCATGGTTCAACAGTGGGTCCATGTCATCCAGAGCAAGGTCATTGAAGTGACCCAGAGGCTCCAACGAGTGTAGGATGAAGCTTGCACACTTTTTGAGGAAATTGAAGGACGAGGTGCAGAAATGGAACAAGTGGTCACCATAGTGGAACAACTCTTGGAAGGACCTATGACAGAGAAGGTTATTCAAGAGTTCATTAAGAAGGAGGCCCAGGTGAAGCAACAGGTCAAAGCAACTTGAGCCAAGCTTGAGGTATTTGAGTTAGAGTTACCCATATCAAAGTGACTCAACATGAGTCATAGGTGAGTGTTGGGGGCATGTTGTCCCTTGACCAAGTTTTGGAGAACCTTGGTCACGTTTGACCATTTTTAGGACTTTGACAGGCTAGTCGAAGGTGGAGCATAAGGAAAAGTTGAGATTGCGGAATCTCAACCCCTTTTTAGGGAATTTTTGGGATTAGGGTTTATGTAACAGGTATGGGATGTCAGCCCATGGGTTTACCCATGCCTTGGTCCCTTTTTTAATGTATAAATAGAAAGCTAGGTGATGTTAGAAATAACACTAGATCTAGGAGAGAAGTGGTGCTAAGTGCTATATTGTCCTAAGTGCAAGTGATTATTCAGATCTATGTGGTTGAGTTAGCTTTGTGCATGCTCTATGGATGAGAACTTGTATAGCTAAGTGAAAGTGACTATAAATAGGATTGGTGCTATAACCTAGCTCAGGGAAGGAGGGTTTGGCAAGGTGTGCATAGATCTCTTGGCTTATGCAGAGTGGTTTCTTGTGGCTCCCTTCTTGTAGAATATTGACATAAGACAATGAAGAAGAGAAGAGTTGGTGGGCATAGCCCCACATTGGGATGAACCACGTATATCATATGTTGTGGTTTCTTTGTGCATTATAGTTGATATGTTATTGATGTGATTTATGATTAGTGCAGTGATATATGTTAGATGCATATGATATAATAACTTAGTTCTTGGTAATGTGAATGAATACTAGATCAGATGTATTTCTATATGCTAAGTGATTGGATGTATTAGATCTTGTGAATACTGTGTTGCTCTGTAGTTAGAGTTTTCTCTTGCGATGTGACTAAGGGTTAAATACTGATGAACATTAACTGTTAAGTATTATAATCATAGATATGTGTCCCAAATAGGTTGTAGACACTTGAGTCTTGCAACCACCATTGCCTCTACCTTAGGTGAGACTTCATCTTCTTCACAGGTGTTTCCGAAAGGGCTAGTAGTTAGGATTTTTTTGGTGCATTGTTGAAGCACTGAACCCCGGGTCTACCCCTATTCCAACAACCATAAACAATTTGTAATCAACCTGTACCATAAACAAGTGCATCAACCATGCACCAACGTGTATCATACACAAGTCCATCAACCATGCACCAACTTGTACCTCAACCTATACCATCAATGAGTGCATCAAACATGTACCAAATATGTATGAATCATGCATCAAATACAAATAAACTATGAATCATCAAGATGTACCAACATCATCAACTATACACCTCATGTATGTACCAACTCATCAACTACTTGTCTCAACCATGTACCCGACATGTACCTCAACCAAAACACCTTGTCAATCCAAATATGATTTTTAACTCTCTAATAGACATGGTGTATATGATCACACACCTACAAACCTTCCTTAAATTTAACAACAAGAGACTAGCATTTTCATCAAACTTTAGTTTAGTCTCACATGACTAATTTTGGATTAGCAACAACCCTATCTTGAAATAATCGTAACTGTGTACCTGTAGTGATTAAAGATATGAGAAATAGGACACATTTTTCTTCAGTGTCTTTTATGCAATATATCTGCATCTCAATGCTTGGAACCTCTCAAAAAAGGATTTATAGAAAAAATGGCATACCTTGTTGAATTCTATCTTACTCTAGTTAGCGAACTTGTAGAGCATGTCCCACATGGAATATTTGTTGTATGGATACGAAAATAGCACACAGAGTACTACAGAATGTAATCTAACCAATACATTTGGTCTTACTTAATTTAGATATGTTATGAATAAGTTATGAATTTTTTACCTGAAACACTTGTCTTAGACTAGTTTCAGGACTAGCCACAAACCCTATTTTCCATGGAGTGTAACTCCAAAAATACGATGACCCACAAGCTGAAATTTTTATCATAGATACCTGAATATTTTTCCTCAATGTCCTACATATTTTGTGGTCTGAAACATTCTATAAAAAAAATTATTGAGAAAATGGTGATATGACCTGTAAATAACATACCTTAGAAAGCATCATCCAAAGAATTTATCCTCCCTTGAATTTTGGCCTTCTTTAATTCACCTTCCCTCTGAAATTTGCTTTATATATCCTTTAGTTACCTTAGTCATTTGTATATATTAAATATGCTCATTTTTAATTAAAATGAGAGCCCCTTTCCTCTTATTTATACTTTTATGTTGCTTTCTCAAGGGGTTACCTTCTAACCATATTAAACCACTTGCCTTATTTAAGGGATAACCCACTTCTAACCACTTGTCTGCTTAGTAATTATCCATTAACTTTATTATTTAAATAATTTATTTTGTATCCACTTTGAATTATAATACACTCTTCACTATACTTTATTATTTAAATAATTTCTTCTTTGCAACCACTTTAACTACTTTGACCTTTTGGGGATTCTAGATGACTTATGAGGGTTCTCCAACTTCACATGACCATAAATCTCTAACCGTGAGGAGTTATGTGATGGTTCACTTACCACCGGAAATGGAGTGATATGTAATATTGATATAGAATAGTCTTACCTTCAAATATGTTAAAAATCATACCATTATACATAAAAAATACTTGGGTCCATTACCAAAACCTTTGTGCTTTCGGAATTCACTATCGTACTTTCTTCAAGGCTTGACATCAATGACAACCAACCCAATTAATAAAAAATCTCCCCCTTTGGAATTGATGGAAACACTCTGATGCAATAATGATGTCATGTCACTCATGCTACCTCTGTGACCATCTCCCCCCCTCAAACCATGCCTCTGTGATATTTATCCATGAATTTACCTTTGCATCTGATAAATCTCTCCCTGTTATAACCCTAAATTGCACCAGACATGCATACCTGCATCAGGCCATCTTACTTGCTATCTTTTCCAAGCCATCATTGAACAACTCTTCTAAAAAACCATTTTCTTGAAGATGTACGCACCCTGCACCACTACTTCCCACGTACACACGCTTGCTCCACCATTACAACCTGCATACACTCACAAAAATCGTGAAAAATAAAAATTGCAAAGGGATACAGGCTTTTGGGCCATTACTAATCATTTGACCACCTATAGCCAGTCACCCAACCAAATAACTATATTTTTGTCCTATAAAAGAATGTGTTAGGGTCCCATTCCAATAAGAAGCACAAGAGCAAAGAAATTCTGCCCATTTCAATATCCCCCCTTTGCCCCAATATTTTGCAACCATGAGTTTGAGCCAGAATTCCCTTTTTCAACCCTTTTTCCTCCATTTCAAATCCTTGCCATTTCCCTAGAGAGAAATGACGAGGAGAATAATACATGGAAGGAGTTGGTTCATGGTGAAGAGGATCCCAGAATTGAGTTTGAAGAGAATTTTTCGGTCTCATATTGTAAACGACTTCATGAGATTAATATAAAGAACTACTTTTTCTGTCCCACAAAATGATGTCTTCACTCTTCATGATTTATTTGTGTTTTTGTTATGATATCTAACCCACTAATCCATATATAGAATGCATTATTGTTGTTTATTGTTTGTCTTTTGGTGAATGCAGTTCATCCTTGGGGGGAGACTTGCAGTTGGGAAACAACCGAGCACAAAGGGATCGACACCAGACACAGAGTTTAATCTAGGATTACCAGATCCCTATATTTTTATTTTTATGTATGATTGTGGGGTAATGTCCAGATAGTTGTTAAAAGTAGGAGACTTTAGACGGTTAGCTCTGCATGCACTTTAGAACCCTAGTGCAGTCCATAGGGGGTTTTCCCGCTTACATCAGAATTGGTGACCATAATTGGGTGTTGGCACAGGGGCAGACCCAAGGTTCAACACTCCAACAATGCACTAACAAAACCCTAACTACCGACCCTTTCGAAAACACCTGCGAAGAAGATGAAGTCTCACCCGAGGTAGAAGAAGGGGTGGTTGCAGGACTCAGGTGTCTATAACCTTGGCTTGGAAACAGATCTTTGATTATATCACTTACAGAGCACTTAGAATTGATCATTCATCAGTACTCAACCCTTATTATACTTTTTAGATAACAGAAAGCATTGCAACATTCACTTAGATCTAAGGTATTTCAACACTTAGGAACAGTGAAACAGATCAGATCCAGTAGATCAACACTAAGCATCTTCATACATATCAGATCTACTATTCATACACATCTAACGAAGAACAAAGAATAAGTAGATCTATCTAAATATATCAAAGAACTTTAGGAAAAGAAGAGATAAACACATCAAGTCAAATCACATAGCATAACACACATATTTACGTGGTTCACCCCCACCCTAGGGCTACGTCCACCGACTCTTCTTCTTTATTATCTTCAGCTAATCGGTTATAAGCACATAGCCTTAGAAACCCTTACTACACATAGGACATAAGATCTGTGTAGCTTTCTAGGTCCTTCTTCCTTTCCTTTCAGTACAAAGACTTCTATACCTTCACACAGGGACCTACACTAGGCTCTGCAAGCCTATAGAATGCACAACACTTCGATCACACATATTCCCTCTTGGCACTTAACCTATATCACATAGATACAATAGATACTCTACTAGATTCCTAGACTTCTATTTTCACATTTACAAAATGGGCCTAAGCATGGGTAAATCCATGGGCCGACATCCCTTTTTCCATTATATATTCCCAAAACCCAAAAAGGGATCCAAAAGTGGGCCAAGATTTCGCAATGTCCGCTTTGTCTAGGGCTCCATATTCGATAGGTTGTCGAAGTCCCAAAAATATTCAAATATGACCAAGTGCTCCCAAAACTTGGTTAAGGGCCAACATGCCCCCAACACTCACCTATGACTCGTCCTGAGTCACTTTGGTCTAAGTAATTCTACCTCGAATTCCTCGAGCTTGGCTTGAGCTACTTCGACCTTCTGGAATGATACGACCTCTTTCTTAGTGAAATCCTAGATGAGTGTGTCATTGACTAGCCCTTCTAGGTGTTGTTCTGTGGTGATGATGACCTGTTCTAACTTGGCTGCTTGGCTTTCAACTTCTGTGAACAGTTGACATGCCTTCTCTTGAACTAGTTGAAGTCATTGAGAGACTTCCATTTCATTTCTCTGGATAGTGTGGATCTGTTGTTGGTCCATGCATTTCTCTGGGATCCTCTTCATTCTTTCAACTAGTGTTAAGACCTTCAACTGTTCCTGTAGTGTATCTGCATGCTGCTTTGCTTCCTGGAGCTACGACTCTAGTGCCTATAATTATGTATTTTCTGTGAGATTTTCATATGTCTAAGTGCTCCTGGAGCTCAACTGCTTGCACTCTAAGGCTAGGGATTTCATTCTACCAACTACACTGCAAGTAGTTGCCTCTCTTAGATCTCTAATTTCTTGAGGAGTTTCGGTCATGGTATTAAGTTCCAGATCTTCAATGCATTTTTGAAGCTATTGGATTACTTCTTCAAGTTGCTCCACTTGCTGTGGGGCTCGTTCCTCATTTTTCACTTCTATGACTGTCACAGAGTGAAGTGCACTGTGAACCCTTTCCCATACTTTGATTTTCTTTGCATGAAAATGTTCCTTTTTTTTCTATAGCGCTTCTTTCTCTTCATCCCATTTTGCTTGTAGAGGAAGAATTTCCTTTTCTGTAGTACTTTTGTGGTCCTCAAAATCTTTCTAAACTTGTGCTAAAGCCTGGGTGGCTTGTGCTATCTCTTCTTGATCTCTTTACAACCGATCTTCAACTGTATCAACAATCCGATGTAATTGGGATGGATCATCACCTAATTCTGTTGTTCTTGATGGTAGGGGTACACTATAAAATGCGCGACTAGACTGTATTGCTTACTGTACCCCTTGAAGCTCGTCCCTGGTGTGACTGAACACTTCCTCCTACTTGGATTCCTGTTTTTCTTCTATCTCTAGTGAAGTATCATTCAGGGTAGCGATTATGAAGTCGAAGTCATTCGGAGTGAAACAATCTCAAACTTGATTTTGTTTACCTTATCTTTATTCCTGGATGAAGGCTTTGGTGGGGTACCTTTCTTTTTTTGGAGGGATCCTCCTCCTCTATAGATAGTGTAACTTTGCCTTTATTTTTCTTGACCTCTATGTTACCTGGCTCTCCACCATCACCTACCTACGTAGGTGAGATCGAAGTGGTATCCGTAGAAGTACTGTTGACATATTGAACTTCTTCATCTTCCTTGGTATTGATTGGTCCAGGGGTATTATGCACAAGTTTTGGACTGTCTATTTCAGAAATCTCCATGGGGTCTGCTGAGATGAGGAGGTTTCTCAACCACTCCTTGGTGATTTCTTCCAAGTATTCTTCTATTAACTTATAATAGGACTGTAACTGTTGCTTGTGTTCATTAGCACACACTATGATGTATATAAAGTGCCTATCTATGTTGAACTTCATCAAGGGTTGAAACCCATAGAGGGTGTTTGGAGTGATGCGCGGTGTAGACTGTATTGCGATATTCAATTGATTGTAGTAGGCATGGAATATGACATTGGATTTCCACTTCTTTTTCATATCACTCGAGTACTACAAGATACTGAACTTTGTAGCTAAAGGCTCAAAGGGATCGATGTCTTGGAAGGTTTCACCTTCTGGCATCTCCCATGCAATAAAAGCTATCAATATGAGAAGTCATCTAAAGTGGAACTCATATCCTTGGTCCTGTGCTCCTCTACAATCAAGCTCTAGCTAGTTCATGAGGTACTGCGCCTGTCCTTCTGCGCACTTCCTGGTTGTTATAACCCTAATTTGCAACATACATGATTACCTGGCATCAGGCCATCTTAGATCCCTTCTTTTCCAAAGCACCGTTGAACAAGTCTTTAAAAAACCTCTTTTATAAGGTCCCACATGCCCTATTCCATTACTGCACGCGTGTACACGCTATCTGACCTCAAACAATTCACGTGGACTGAAAAAATCATGAAAAAAGGAAAGTTTCCGATGTAACACAGCTTTGGGTGAGTTAACTGAAACTCTTGGTAGTGCATGGCCGATGGTTCATCCAAATAGCTAGCTTCTTCTAGCCTATAAAATAAGGGTTAGGGGTCCTATTTGGAAGAGGAGAATAAGAGTAAAGAAACTCTGCCCAATTGCACATTCCCATTGTCCCAACCCTTTAGCCATCCTTGTGCAAAGAGAGATAAAAAGCAAAGAATTTGGAGGACATTTGTTGAGGAGCCTAGGATCAGGATTTGCGGAGTAGTGGCCGATCTCGACATTGTAAGTTGATTCATTAAAGTTAATAATAAAGAAATGCTTTTCCCGTCCCACTATATGAATTCTTCATAGTTTAGTAAATACATGTTTGAATCTCTAACCAATTAGTCTGTCGATAAAATGCATGTGTAGTTTGTTGCTTGTTTTGTATGCAGTTCAACCTTGGGAGGAGAGATGCCAACAAGCGATCAAGCGTGAAGAAGGATCGACATCGAACATCCGGAATGAGGTATGTTGGTCTAACCATGTATTTGCTGAAAAAGAAATGGGGATTAGGTATGGGGACAAAGGTAGAAAGTAGGTTTCTTTTGGTCATATCTGCATTCATAATATAATCCTATTTGCTAGTCCGTATGGGGATTTCCCACCACAAAAAAATTGGCGACCATACTGGGGAAGTCTCTAGGGTTCCTGGGAGTATTTTTTGGGTAGTTTTAAAAGACTGGTTTTCTTTCCTGTTTTTTGAAGTTTCTGCAAAGTCTGAGCTAGAAGAGAGTCTGGTTTTCCATACCATCTATCTCTGTTATTTGATTGACTATGTTTTTTTGAGACCCACAGAGGTACATGTGGCCTACATAAGTTTTTCACGCGTGTACCCACACCCTACTCTCTTACAACCTACGTGTAAATGCTAGCTGAAGAAGTAGCAGTAACCTGTAAATTCCAGAAATTTTTTGAGGCAATCATCCTCTTCCCTGTCAGAATCAGTCATTCTCAGGGGTTTTCTAGAACTCTTTCTAAGTCTTGGTTGTGTGCAGTCTCATCTCAGATTGGTTTGTTTTATGA
>JASDQU010738381.1:72970-90429 GCA_032191745.1 Picea mariana | reverse complement strand
AGAGTTTTAGAGATACACGCAGCCTGTAGAAGGTTAGAACATGTGTACACGGCCTCTGGCTCTACACATCTTGCGTGGACACACTTGCTATTGGATTGTCAGTAGTGTGCCTGTGCTAGATAGGTTTTGTTGAGGGTAAGGCAGTCATCCTTTCCCTTGAAAAGAGTTATACCTCTCAGGTTTCTAAATCTTTGTCCTAGAAGTCAGTGGCTTAGGGTTGATCTTAGCCTTAGCTTGCTTTTTTCATTTAAAAGTTGTCATTAAAAATTTTTCTTTAGGGTTTTTAGACAAACGTGAGAGTCCTTTTTTAAGTTCCTAGTGAGTGATTTCTTGAAGTGATTCTTTGCGATATGCAATTAGGCTAGAAGTTTTTTCTTGGTTTTTGACTTGTTGGTATTTTTCCTTTTTGCTTTATCAACATTTAAATAAAAAAAAATTCTCTTTCATTTTGTTTGTTTGGTTTTTGCATTAGTAGCCAGGGATAAATATTTGTTTTCTTAAGTTATTGATAGATTAATTAGATCATAAGTAGCTCATATTTGAGTGAAATCCTTCTTTAAGTTTGCTGATTCAAAAGATCTTAGAAAAAAAATAAAAAAATTGAAAAGTTGTTGAAAATTTGCATTAAGTGAAATTTTTTGTTTCCATCTTTCTGTTCATTTTTTACTTTCATCTTTCAAACATCATTAGTTTCACTTTCATACCCTTTGAAAAAATACAATCCATAAAATTAACGCTAAATCTAAAATTTATTAGACTTTTATGTTTGTAGGGTTAACCAACTAGTTCAGTATTAGGGCCTTGGATTAGGTTGGAGAGGAAACTCTTCAAGGCCATTAAAATAAATCATTGGTCTGAGTTAGGGAGTGTCCAAGTCCACTATTGTGAAATTTATCTGGGACCCCCTCTAACATAGGGGATAGACACGAGGTCGCATGCAGAAAGGTAGCAAACATAACCCCTCAAAAGTTGGACCAATCGTAGTGGAGAACACATATAGAGGGCTTGTTTTGAGATTATGTCAATTGCATTTGCCCCGGGTTTTTGTGGGTATTGAATCCATTTGAGGTCCTCAGTTTTCTTCCAGACCACTTGATTTTGATACCCTTGATAGGTTTCGGGATTGATACCTTGCTCATTGTGGTCTAACCGACTTTCGACTGTACCTGCCTAGTGACTGTTCGCACGTTGGCAACCTAGTTTCCTATATTTTTTAGGGACATACACAGGTGACTGCGGGGGTATACCATGGTACCTAGGATAGACATCAGGACATGCTTGGTAGAGTATACCTGGAGGGTGCTTTTTTTTTTGAGTTGCGCTTGCATCGGTAAGTTGCTCTAGTGTTGGTTGTTGTAACTATTCTTCCAATTAATTTAATGTTTTCCTGTCTTATCTTATAGGGAATTTTTTTAGTGCATGTTGTTTTTGAACAGTTAGACTACCCTAGTGTGTCTTTGATCTTCTCACATAGTGGAGGATTACAAGCTCTGCCGGTCATGAAGGATTCTTGGCTTGCCTCTGGTTACACTGGAGCCACCCCCGCCACCACTAAGGTGAAAGCTAGACCAACAAGGGTCTTTTGAAGTGATCAGGTCACAAGAAATTTTGCTCGACCAACATACAGAGGAATAGACCATTTTAGACCTTGGAGTGAAAGATTTTGGTTTGGTTGAAACCTCCAACACCGATCTTTCGACACCCACCATCGTACTGATTCATCCTTACGAGTGCCAGACAATGTTGCACACAACAAGGGAAGAAAATGTTGTTACTCCTTCTGGGAATTCTTCAATTCCCACTATGGTTGTCACCACAGAAGAGTTTCCACTTCCTAACCCACCGTCATTGGTCCAAGCCACCATGGACTCGACTGCCTTTACATCGCACAGTGGTTCAATCCTGTCTTTTGCGGTGGCCACAATCCATTTCACACCAAGTGTGACAGGCCCTCCATTTTCATACGTGATGCCTAGTTCAAGTACAAGTCCTGTACTTTCCTACTCCACTTCACAGAATTCAGGTCTGGGGGAAGGGAGATATAACACTCCTCTGCAAGGACACATGGGGGGAACTCCTGCTCCTTTTAATGCTTTCCCTTATGGGGGAGGTCATATACCTGATTCGTCCCCTTCACTCGGTGGCGTGCATCAACAATCCACCGTGCCACCTGCACACCATAGTTTATTTGGAGCGGGGAGTCAATGACCACCTTCACATAATATGTCGATTGGTTCAACACTGTTTTCTTTTTTTAGGGTAACGACGCCTTCTCGTCGAATACTTTCCCAACTGGGGGAAACCCCAGTTTCAGACAACCTATTCCTATGTAGGGTACTATTCCTGCACAGGGGGCACACCCAGGAACTTCTTCCACATCAAGGCCTTGGAATTCTTGGCAGGGATCCATTCCTTCATCGAGAATGCCAATCTGGGGTAATTATTTTCATAATCAATGGAACCCTGGACAAAGCACTATGCCTATCCCCATGGGACTGACATGGGGCAATCCTTCCCAAAGTCCTTCGAATGTAATGCATGCCTAACCATCTATGTCATATTTCAAAAATCAGTCGATGATGTCTTCTCACATGCAAAATCCATATGCTAGCCATGGCCATGGCTTCTACCAGAATCCGGGCCAACAACTGAACTTTTCCTGGCAACCTAGTGCCAGTCACACTCAAAGCCCCTTTTTCCTTGGTTATCACCAACAACCCAAACTACCCTTCCTGGAAACATTGCATTTTCCAGACTTGACAAGATTGTTGAATGACCCTATCTATCATAATCCGCAATGGCATCCTATGTCGACAAAGTTGCCTTCGGACATCCCAAAGTTCAAAGCCAAGCCTAATGAAGATCTAGGGGATCACATGACTACCTTACATCTTTGCTGCTCATCTAACTCATTGAAAGATGACTCCATATAGTTGTGATTGTTTCAACATACTCTCATTGGGAGTTCCGTGAAATGGTACATTGAGCTCGACCGGTCAAGATAATCTTCCTTCGATGAACTGGCGATGGTTTTCCTAAACCATTTGTAGTTGCATGTGAGATACAACATTGGCATCGAATTTTTGGCCAATTTCTCACAAAAAAAAGAGGACCATATCTTTGATCACATTCGAGAATGGAGACACATAAAGAATTTCATTAAGGTACCAGTCCCACCATCATTCTTGCTTGAGTGGTTTCTTAAGTCTTTGGTCCCACAGTTGTCCAAAGACGTCGCAACATCGGGAGTATTTTACGAAGAAGATGCCATCATGAGAGATCAACAACTTGAGCTAATCTATTCTCAGTCTAGTTTATTATACGAGATCTTGCCAGATGCGCCATGCTCAATACTTGATAATACCAGACAGAGAGTTGTACCACATGTCGATGGTATTGTTGGTTCAGCACAATCAAATCCCACTGAGCAATTGATGAAGCAGTTGCAACAGTTGTCTATACAACACACAGTGACCAACCAAACTACTGCTTTGGCTGCTCCCCCTACCAAAATGTAGGATGTACACATAGTGCAATCAACTAATCCAAAGGCCACCCAACAGCCTGAAGGAAAGAAAAAACAATGAAAGAAGGGTCAGGGGGATAAAAATACTACCGATAATGCTGGCAGGGACAACAATGAGAAATGGAAGGTGAGGTATCCATGCAACTTATGCGTGGAAGACCACCCGACCCATCTATGTCCTCATCTTGCAGAAGCCCAAACGTTTGTGATGCAACAACAACCTGTTGTGTTAACCAATCCATTTCAACATGGGAAAAGTCTAACTCAAGCCTCTGTAAGCATGGAAGGGGGTAGCCAAGGACTCTCTCCATATTCAACCAACCCCACATCCGCGAATGTATATATGGTGAAGGGTGATTATTTTATATCGACTAGAGCGCATGACTATAGTAAACCAAGCACTTCTGATAATGGAAAATAACCCAAAATCCCATCTCTTCCTCTACAGATTGAGAAGACGTTGGGTGAAACAATAACATGCATCCGCAAAGGTGCTTTCAAAAAGTATTCTCACAACCCAAACACAAGGAATGCCTATAACTCTTCTATGGTGGAGGATTTATCACAAACCCCTTGTGCGATGTCCTCTTTGGAGGTCCTCCAGAGTTGCCCTTCCTAGAGGAAAGCCTTGTTAACCACTTTAGGATCTACCGAGACTTGTAATCCAGATAAAATCATGCTCGATACAACCAACCTAAAACCTCGTCTACCTTACCACATAGTGTTTAAGATAGTAGTGGCTTATCCCACAAAAATGTTTACTCAGAATATATTTCGCATGGTGGTTGATGAGGGAACCTCGACATGCATTATGTCACGGGCATGTTGGAAGGCCATTGGCCAACCCATTTTTTCTACGTCACCTACTCTCCTCACTTCTTTTTATGGTCATTCGTTTCAACCACATGGCATCATTCCCTCTTTCCTCGTGAAGTTAGAAGGGAAGATTGTGTGTGTCGAGGTAGAGATAGTTGATGCTCCCCTCGACTATAACCTCTTGTTAGGAAGGAGTTAGACTTATGCCATGCAAGCTGTGGTTGCTACAGTTTTCCAGGTCTTGTTGTTTCCACATGAGGGCTAGATAGTGACCATTGATCAATTGTCTTTCTCTAGACCTGACCCTATATTGGGGGCATCCATGGTCCCAATGATCGATAATCCTCAACCATGTGTGGTTAACATAGGGGTTGGTTTGTGCCCATATTTGATGGGTACCTTCGATTATCCACCCTCTCAAGGCGATATCAAGTTTATAACCAATCACCATAAGTTTGATATTTTTCAATTTTCGTCATTCTGCATGAATTACTTCGATGATCCGTGGATACTTCCTTCAACATCAACCATGATGGATGGGACAGGGCACCCGGGCATGTCCATTCCCTTGTCCGCAGCTAAAGTAGTGTACTCTTTAGTCCAGCTAGCTTTAGCCAACACTGATCCAACTCCTGCACAAGATTTTGATCCACTTCTAGAGCCTATCTGGGCTCAGGGTTCTCTTGCTCATACGGATTCATTAGAATTAGTCTTTCCCTCTAATGAAGCTATAATTGAGTCAATGACTAGTCCGGACAAACCCTGGGAAGATCTTCAACATAGATCATACTTCCTCCCAGCGTTAAGCAGAATCGAAGTTGGAGAATTCACCTTGAATATGATGGGAGATAGGTCTTGTACCATTAATCCCTTAGCTACACACGAGGTTTATGCTGAGGGTAATATGGAAACTATCGTTGAAACCTTACCGATCAATATCTCCAGAAACCCTAGCATCATGGAGAATGTTTGTATCGGAGCTGAATACTCCCCCAGACAGATTTAAATCTACACAGATCTTTTTAAAGAATTCCGCGACATTTTTTCCTTGTCTTACAAGGAAATGCCAGGCATCAATCCAAAAATATTTGAACATAAAATCACAACGTATCCAGATGCCAAGCCTATCCAGCATAATCTTCGTTCAGTTATCCCCAAGAAAGAAGTAGCCATTAAAGTTGAGGTTGAGAAACTGCTAAAAGCCGGTTTTATCTACCCCATCCATTTGACCCAATGGGTGTCAAACCCTGTGTCGGTCAATAAAAAACAAGGCACAATTTGTGTATGTACAAACTTCCGTGATTTGAACAAGGCCTGTTGCAAAGATAATTTTCCCACACCATTCATTGCCGAGATAATTGATGAATGTTCGGGTTGCGAGGCCTTCTCTTTCATGGATAGTTTTTTGCGATATAACCAAATAAAAATCAAACCCGAAGACCAACAAAAAATGACATTCATATGTCCATGGGGTACATTCATGTATTGTAAGTTTCCTTTTGGGATAAAAAATGCTAGAGCCACCTTTCAATGGGCCATGTCTTTTTCTTTCCATGACCTCAAGCATATAGTCGAGGCCTGTTTAGATGATTTAGCATATCGATCTCGCAAGAGAATAGATCATCCCACACACCTCTGACTTATCTTTGAGCGTTGTCGCTACTTCCAGATTCGGTTCAACCCAAACAAGTGCAGATTTTGCATGACATTAGGACAATTGTTAGGTTTCATAGTGTCAACAATAGGGATCATGGTCGATCCTCTCAAGGTTGAGGCAATAATTCAGCTGCCCCCCCCACGCACAATCCTTCAACTTTAGAGTCTACAGGGCAAGGAAAATTTTATAAGATGCTTTATCGCTAACTACACTAAGATCACCAAGGGATTTATGCGCTTACTTAAAAAAGACATTCCTTTTTATTGGGATGATGCCGCTCAATGATCTTTTTCCACATTAAAACATGCACTCACAACTGCCCCTCTGCTCTGGTCACCTAACCATAACAAGGATTTATTATTATATATAGCTAAGTCAACCATTGGCATGGTATTAGTTTAGGAAGATGACTTGTTCTTAGAATATGTTATCTATTACCTGAGCTTAGGCCTTGTAGGATCAGAACTCAATTATTATCATATCGAAAAACTTGCGTTGGCAACAGTTCATATTGTTCAATGGTTCCGTCATTATGTTCTGTTTCGTAAGACCACTGTCATTGTTGTCGTGAATCCATTTTAGTACATGTTGATACGATGGGTAATAGGTGGAAATATCAGTAGATGGATAGTGATCCTCCAGGATTTTGACTTATATTTCATTTCAACAAAATCCAAAAAGTCATTGGTCTTCGCAGAACTTATTTCGGAACTTCCGGTCGAGTCAGGTGATCTTGTGCTCGAAGATTCTCCTATCAGAGGAGATATGTTTTTGATCACCTCTTCGGATCCCTGGTATGGAGATATCCTTATCTATCTCTAGTATTTGAAGTGCCCCACCACTGCTTCTTGTCATGAGCATCGACGCATATGCCATCAGGCTAAGAATTATCTCATACTCGATGATACATTATATTAGAGAGGTGTAGAATGCATCCTACATTGATGTCTCACTCACAACAAAGAAGTTATCATGCTTAACAATTGTCATACCATAGCTTGTGGCGATCATTTGTCTGGGTTGGAAACAACCCAAAAGATTCTACGAGTAGGTTACTTCTGGCCAACACTTATCAAAGATTGTATCGAATCGGTCAAGAAGTGCCACTCATGCCAAATCTTCTCTTGGAAGATGAGGGCACATCCCACTCCCATGTTTCGTGTCATCACAGTTGGTCCCTTCACCAAGTGGGGGATTGATTACATGACATGAAACCCTCCTTCAGTAAGGGGGCACTACTATATCATTGTAGTTGTAGACTACTTCACAAAGTGGGTTGAAGATATGCCAATGTTTAAAGATGATGGAGAGACTGCAACTCTCTTTTTATTCAAATGGATAATATCAAGGTTCGACGTCCCAAGGGATATTGTCATTGACCATGGAAGTCACTTTCAAAACTAGATGATGACCGAGTTAACATCAAAGCTTGGGTTACGGTAGGAACATTCACCCTACTACCCCCAAGAAAATGGGCAGGTGGAAGCTGTGAACAAAAATCTTAAGACCATTCTACAGCGAACGATCAACTCATCCAAGTCAAATTGGCATTTGATGTTATACTTGGCATTATGTACTTACCGAACCTCTGTTAAGACTACATCTGGTTTCTCAGCTTTCCAACTCATTTATGGGTTGGATGAAGTCTTTCCTATTGAATGTCAGATCCCATCTCTAAAGTTGGCAGTATAGTTATTTCTAAACACTTCTCCACTTGAAGAATGGTTAGTATACCTTGAGTATCTCAATGAGAAACATTGTGATGCGGCCCTGGTTAATGAGGCTCACAAACACAAGGTCAAGTGTCAGTAGGATAGGTTTGTTCATCCTCGAATTTTCTCTGAATGCGACCTTGTCCTAGTCTATGACCAACATAAGGACCCCCCGGGGGCAGAAAAATTCAAACCCTTGTGGTTCGGACCTTTCATCATAAAAGAAGTTTTAAAAAAGGGCACTTATCATCTGGTTGAATTTGAAGGGAATTCTTTGGTGGATCCTAGAAATGGGCTCTACCTCAAGAAGTATTACTCATAGGTAGGTCACTGTGGGTAACATTTTGTAACATATGTATAGTCTTTGTACTATTACTTTTTAGTTTCTTTTAGTGTTATGGACATGTCGTTGATATTATATTTTGTCACTGTGGCAGATGTCAAGTGATTCCGATGTGTTTGTTGGGTATGTAGATGGTGCTAGTCGGCACACTCAGAAGCTTGCCTCTGTAGCTTGGGTAATATTTACACCTCAAGGCCAGTTATTATCTTTCGGAGGTATATTCTTAGGTGACACCAAAAACAATGTCATCGATTATAGTGTAGTTATTGAGTTTCTTCGTGATTCTTTGTCATTTGGTGTCTCTCATCTCTGGGTCTTTCTCGATGCTCAACTGGTTGTGTCTCAGTTAAACAGAGTATACTGGGTTCATGATCCAACTTTACACCGACGATTCCTTAGGGTACGTCTCTTAGAATGAAAATTTGATTATATTACATATTTTCATGTTGCTAGGAGATTAAACCAAGTTACAGATACTCTAGCTAATCAAATTTTAGATTGGCATTATGCACACATATGAAAGAGAATTCACATAAACATGTAAATAAATTTTTTGCACACATGATACATAAGACAGAAAAGACAAAAAAAACATATATAATATCATAAAGTAACCAGAGTACATATATGGATGCAAGCACCTCAAAAATATGAACAATCATGAGTCACGGGGCTTATGCCCTCAAAAAATATATACAAGTAGTGCTCGTGCACATAAAAATTTCTAGCTAAGGTCAGGGCCTGTGGGCCCTGTTATACTAGTCCACAGCATTGGCTAAACGTTGAAACAACCGGACCCAGGTCCGTGGTTCCCCCACTACATGAGGTTGCATAGATGGTGGCAAGTCCTCAATCTCTTCCATCAGGACCATGCGAGTGAGTGCAGTAAAGTTTCACTTGACTCGTCTCAATACCTTCTCATCCTCCCCTGCTGGAAGATCTCTTGCTACTGTTGGTCCCCCTACAGCGACAGGTGTGGCCTTTGGCTAAGGAAGACATATGTTCCTTCCACAGTCAGTCGGTTGCACTAGTCCCACATCTGCACACAACGAGCCCATATCCATCAAATACTCTTGTATAACAAAAAAATAAAATATATAACAAAAACAACATAAAAATTACATATGTTTAACAAAAAAAAAAAAACTACAAAGGTGGAGACTTACCCATCTCCCCTCGCTCCTCACCAGGAGGTACTTGTATCTTAGGGTCTCTTAAGAAATCAATCCTGGCATAGGGGCAATCCTCTATAATCGGGATCCATCGTGAAAACCACGCGAAGAAGTCATCGTCAAAGGACTCATTGGTCATTTCGCCACCCTGTCGCAGCAGTAATACTGCCCATCTACACACAACAGGAAGAGAGGCCTCATGTCCTCGTACCACTACTCGAGGACTAAAACTCAGAACTCTCTCAAGAAAGAATGAACATAGAATGGCCCTGAACCCAAAATTCTTATGTGTCTGCAAACAACAATCTGTCAACTATCTCTTCATACACTCAAGCAATGTGGTACTCCAATCAAAAATTTGTGCATTTAAGCACTGGATTGTACAGTTCATCTGTGCATGGGACGCCTGATGTAGAGCCATAGAACCAGTGATTCACCCAATAAGAAATACTATTGCCTATAGTGATAAGTCAGTGATCTTGCTTATAGGCACCTACGAGCTCGAGCGGTCTGTATCATCCGCACAGTATAGACCTATCAATTCCGCTATGTTATACAACCCTGAAGGAAAAGTCCAAAAATTGACTAGTTCCCCTCTCTGGGAGAGGCCAGTCAAAAAATAAATGTCCTCAGTTGTGGGCACCAGTGACTACCCCCTTAACATGAATGCCTCTGCATCTGGATGCCAGTAGTCAACCAAGGAATTTAGTAGCCTAGGTTGTCCTCACATAAAAGGACATAAGAAAAACTTGAGTAACCCACATTGCAGCAAAGTAGCCACATAATTGGGGTCTTCCCCGACCAACTTACTAACCTCTTCATGCTCTCTTTCTCTCCAATGGACATGCATCCTGAAAAACACCAAGGTTCAAGAGGGTCAACCCTTGCTTTCTAAGCCTTTTTCATTCAAAATGAAGGTCCACAGGTGTTGTAATGGTGACAGTCGTGTGTACATGCATGCAGAGTTTACTCTGCCTGAATGTACATGCGACCTGTCCTGAGACAGCCCGCATGGACCTAGGGCCGACCTTTTAAAGGTAGACGCCCCCCTAAAAAACGAAACCCAATGCAAAAAAAAGACTTACAATACAAGATAAGAGAGTTTGTACTTACTTCGTCTAGACAAAAGTTTGTTTCATCTACTGTAGCTCCCAGAATCACCACCTTTATCAAAGGGGGTCTTTTGGCTCCAGAGTCAATTTCAAAATCAACAATGGTGATAATGAGTTGCCAACTTCTATTTATAGACTTTTTGGCCTCTTTTTGTCACTTTTTTGACCTCCCTTATCATTTTCTTTAAACCAAAAATCATTTAGAGTGATTCAAGAGTTGCATGGGAGGGATATGATTGGGTTTTGGGACAGTTTGTTGGAGTTTTGGGTAGTTTTTGATGGCCCATAATTTTTTTTTCCGAGGATCAACTTGAGCATATAGGTTAGGTTTCTACCCTGACTTTTGCATCTCGTTGTATTTTTCCTTTGCCATAGCATCGATCCCATCAGGTTATGACATGGAACCATCATAGCTTCTTTAGAAGTGTCACAACTTGGTGGTAGAGCTTACCGAAACATGGATGCCCTAGGTAGATCCTAGTTGCATTATGGTATCTATGCTGTCTTCAATCATTTTAGGCTTGGGAGTCCTTGTAGTTTTTCCTGATTATGAGTTTGAGCCTCATTTGCATGATTCTTTTTCTCTCTTGAAATCACCCTCAAGACTCCCAAAATATATAACAGGTCTTCTTTTAATCCCTTTTCAAACCCTTTAAACATGAAAAGATAGCTAAGTGATCTTGTGGCCTTTCACGCTCGTTAAACAGAAATTTGAAGTCATGTCTATCCGACGGTAGTTTACCCCTTTTTTGGTCTAGACGGTCAACTGTACGAACAAAGGTATACTCTATGGAACTTTAGTTCTCTAGAAGAGTACTCTCAGGTATAATTTTATCCCTTTTTCGGGCCTGAGGGACTAAACTTATGAAGAAGGCACCCCCACAGAGTCCGTAGTTAAGCTCTTTTCAGACTCCCTAAAATTGGAAAGATCGTCAAGTGACCTTATTCTTTCAAACTTATTAAACTAGTCCAGAAGAACATTCCTGACGAAGTCCATAGTTAAGTTTTTTTCAGACTCCTTAAAAATGAAAAAATGGCTGAGTGATCTTGTATTTCTCACACTCATTAAAATGGTTTTTGAATAGATGTCTTGTCGGTGCTAGTTTACCCCTTTTTCAAACAGACTAGACTATCTTCGAAAAAGGTACCCCAATGGAGTCTCCTTTTATGTTTTTTAAGACTTTCTAAATATGAAAAACCACTGAGATTAACTTCTCTAGGCTCATTAAACTTACATCGAAGGACGTTACCATTGTGTGTTTTGTTAACTGCATTTGCATACCTTATACTCCAGCCTTGTAGCACTTTTCTTCTGCACCTTAACACCCTTGGCCCTTGGAGGATTTTTCTCGAGTATCATTATTCTGAACATCAGTCTTGTCCTTGCACCTTGAACTTGTATGTTTGTAGCACTCGTTCCTCCATTGTAATGTAACATTCCTTTATTCTTTTTCCAAAATCATTGAAAAAGACAAAAAAATCAAATATACCCCAAAAAGAGGAAGGGAAAAGTATTTTCTTTATTGGCAACATAATGAGTCACCCTTGGATAAAGCACATCGGTCTGTTTTTTCATCAAACTATGGGATGTAGTATGACCTTAGGAAGATATTCTCACTACAAAGAGTTGTGTCCTCCTCCGTTTGGTTATTCTTCCAAACATGTGGAGAGTTTTCATTGCCTCTTGCTTCATAAACTTATGATTAATACCATGCTGCCTAAGTCTCATCATTTGTCGTTCTGTTTTCCAAGGGAATTTTCTACCATGCTTGCGTCGACCCCTATGCAATTTGTCTCTTTCCCTCATACCCGGCCATCCTGAATGTGAAATAAATGAAGCCTTCAGTCTGATCATCAAGATTATCTAGTCCATGACCGACGAGCCATCTAAGACCTTTGGGTAGTGAAGTTGTACACTCATATTACACTCCTAGATTTGAGTTTGAAGATTTTGAGGTTGTTTCTCGAGCTCTCAAGACCTCATCTCCAGCCATCAGGCCGTATCAACTTCTAGAATATAGATACTCTATATGTATATATTTTTGATTTCGAGATGTAGCTCCATTGTGTATTATTCGTTGCTACACTTTATATAGTTATTTGACATGGATCTACAGTGTATTTGATTGGTAGCCATGATTCTATTTTATCTCGAGCATGGGTATGCCTGCCTCGGTGAGACATTTGTTATTTTGCAGACGATGCCTCTCGGTTCTTGGTCCCTAGGCTCACTTGTTCGGCACATCAGTAAATATTGGTAATGTATTTAGGCCATCAAATGCTCTTCTGACCTCACACATTAGGGGGCATTTTTTATAACCCTAATTTTCACTATACATGATTACCTGGTATCAGGCCATCTTAGATCCCTTCTTTTCCAAAGCACTGCTAAACAATTCTTTAAAAAACCTATTTATAAGGTCCCACGCGCCCTACTCCATTACTGCATGTGTGTAAACAATATCTGACCTCAAACAACCAACGTGGACTGACAAAAGCACAAAAAAAGGAAAGTTGTCAACAAAACACACAGCTTTGGGTGAGTTAACTGAAACTCCTGGCCATGCATGGCCGAGGGTTCGTCCAAATACCTAGCTTCTTCTAGCCTATAAAGAAGGGTTAGTGGTCCTATTTGGAAGAGGAAAATAAGAGTAAATAAAAACTGCCCAATTGCACATTCCCATTGTCCCAACCCTTTAGCCATCCTTGTGCAAAGAGAGATACAAAGCAAAGAAGTTGGAGGACATTTGAAGAGGAGCACAGGATCAGGATTTGCGGAGCAGTGGCCGGTCTCGACATTGTAAGTTGATTCATTAAAGTTAATACTAAAGAAATGCTTTTTCCGTCCCACTATATGAGTTCTTGATAGTTCATTAAATATATGTTTGAATCTCTAACCCATTAGTTTGTAGGTAAAATGCATGTGTAGTTTGTTACTTGTTTTGTATGCAGGTTAGCCTTGGGAGGAGAGATTCCAACAAGCAATCAAGCATGAAGAAGGATCGACATCGAACATCCAGAATGAGGTATGTTGGTCTAACCATGTATTTTCTAAAAAGAAATGGGGATTAGGTCTGGGGACGAAGGTAGAAAGTAGGTTTCTTTTGGTTATATCTTCATGCATAATATAACCGTATTTGCTAGTTCGTAGGGGGATTTCCCACCACAACATCGGTGAGGTCAACAATGAATCCACTTACTTGGGTGGGTCGGTTCTTGGGAACTAGATTTCCTGCGATCATATGACATGCGAGGCGCAATGCACAAATCTGGATAGAGGCTACCTTGTAACCTCGCATACCATTCTCTATATCTCCATAGGTTTCTTTGATTCGCTGTGCTAATTATCAGTCTAAGGTATTTCCAGGGTAAAAATCCTGTGGGTTAGGGCCCTGCATGATCAACCCTGTGATCTGATTGATCAAGGTCAGATCCACAGTGATGCAAAAATTCAACCATAAGTACCCTCTGTGGTAGCAGGACAAAAATAGTTTCATGTAGGTGTTTACTTCCTAGTGTGGGCCAAAGTGCAGGATATTCATTACATTAAGAAGTATGGATTGCATGAGGTTCTGGGTCCATGGATGAAGGATAATCTTTGAATTCTTGCCTTTGGTCCTGGTCAAGGACTTATGCAGGGCCAACATGCTATAATATTTCCAATCTCCAAGGTTGAAGTCACCAAATTTCAGTGTTGCTAGCTTATCCTTGTCGACGCAAACTGCGCGCACCCCTTTCGGAAGGTACACAATGGTCACGACATATTTGAACTATTGGGGTACATTGTCACAGTTGATGGCACCACTCAGAGGGGGTAGATAGGCCGGTAGAATGATTGGAATTAGCTTGGCATTGGTGAGTTCATCTCTGTGCTTAGTACATTTCTCATTGGCTGGTCGGGACTGACCAATGCAAGCAGTGGATGGAGAGGCTTCTAGTACTCTCATGGATGATGCCTGTAATCCTATGGATAACCCTCTCTTTGAAATGACTCTCTCAGTTATTAGTTCAAGGAGAACCTCTGTTATGGATTCTTCAGTAGCGGTAAGCTCGTTGGACATACGTGCTCAGGATAAAATAATTGGGTTCACGCTAGTCTTAGATACTGCACTAGATTGAACAATAAGAGTGTAATGAGCAGTGCATGCAATTTCTAGTATGCAGGATTAAAATTCTTAGTTGGAAAAAGTGTTCCTTGTTCATGGCGTGACGACATAAATAGGCACTCTTGGTAATGTTTTGCTGCAACGGTTATGAGCCTCATTAACTCTTCTTATGTCCATTATGGCCTGGTCCAACAGTTTGGTGGCAAACCATAAATTCTTTTCTAACCATTCAGAGTAGCATTCAAATGGATATATCGAATTTCAATGACTATATTTCCTTTCCATAGCGAAGTGGCATATGTCGCTATTTTGATATCCCGACGAAGCTCCCATTCTATAAAGTTTCTTTCTGTGAGGTACCCTCTGGAACTTGCTGTAACTTCTCAATATTGACCTTCTTATTACATAGATTCCTATCCTTTTTCCCCATGAGCTTCGTCTCGGTGGTTCTTTTCCCATTATGATTCTTATTTTCCTTGGGCATAGTCACTTCACGCTGCTGAAATCCTTTCCTAGGATTTAGGTGTATCACTTCTTCTTTATCTTGGATAGAAATGTCAGCCTTATGTATGTGTTCAGATGTTCCTGTAGCTTATATATATTGACTTCTAGTGTCAAGTATCTTCGATCTGTTCTCTTTTTCTTCCATCAACTGTTGTTACAAGGGAAAAACTCTCTATGGCCAAGGGTAAACCACAATAGACAGGTATGACTGCAGAAATCAACTCAAATCCAACATGTGCTATATAAACTAATGTGAAATACGAGGAATAATCCTACCTTGATCTAATCATTTGATGTCATTCCACCATTGAGCACTTTGACCCAAAACTTTACACCTGAAAGAAGTTCTCAACAAACAAGCGATGCAAGTATATAGTGACAATATATAAAATGAGTTATCACATCAGATAGCACAATCCATTAATAAACATTACAAACATGCCCATGTATAATAATCATATATTTGCAAGATATCGATATTACGGGAAATGATTATTTCTATTAATAATTGATCAATGGAAGTATCAACATTACAAACTTCTGTGTCAACACAGTTCGAAACCAAGAAACCAACTTCCTTTCAATTGGGTCTCCACCACTTCAATCCTCCACCAAAGGAAAGCTCATAGCAAAGAGATAATGAGATCCTCTTGAAACTAAGGGAAGATATTGGGGGCTAAACACTGTTTTCAGACTTGAGGGACAAAGGGATGCAGACTCAATATGAAGTAATTTCTCCAGAGTAACTTTTCTCTCAAAGTTGAATGCTTTCTCTCCCTTTTTCCATAGCTTGAAATTGTGCTCTTATAGCCTCCAGAATGCAACTGAAGGGCCGAGTTGGAATGTTTCTATTATATGGAAGGCCAAATATCAGAGATCCTTTGTCATGACATGGAAACCTGACCTCATTTTGTAGTTTTTGGCAGAAATCCCGGTATACGCAAGCTATAGTGGAGCATCAAGCATATATGCATCTTGCAAAGCAGTTAGGAAGTGTATATGTGGAAAAATATATATTTTGGGCTCTGGATTTATCAAAAATGGGTTGATAAGTCTACATAGGGAAATGGAAGAAGGCCCTCTGTGCAAGATAGCAATGGTGAGGCAAATCTTTCTATAACAGATTCCCCCTAATGTGTGAGATCAGAGGAGTATCTGCAATGGATGAAATACATTATAAATAACCCAGAAGTGGAGTGGTAGAGAACCAGCTAGATGAACTCAATTTCTCATTACATTATGTACTGAATTTTCATACATGGCTGCAGAAAATAAAATGCAGATCCATGTGGAAAATATACCAACAAGTGTTCATGGCCATGAGTAGACAAATATATATGTGGCTACAAGCCAATAACTGTAATAGTCACAAACAAGGCCTAGTGAAACCAGTCTCAAAATCAACCTGAAGATATCTGTATACCATGGAGTACAGTCTAATATCCCATGATTGCTGAAGTCAAATAGGTACTAGTCTGATGAAATGAAAGCAACAACTCAAGAAAGTTGTGTCTACAAAGTGATGTCTTCAAGTCTTCAATACAATCCACCAATGGTGCAAGTCTACATCATGTGAATAAATGAGTTGAGGTCAAACATGATGAGACATCATTTGATTATCGGTCATTGAGGTATACCATTAAAAAACGTGAGACAACCTACCAATGGTGAAAGTAGGTATCAAGGCACTGAGTACATCTCTACAAATGTGAATAAAGAAGCTGGTGTCGAACATTTGAGAGATCCATTGATAAGAATACATTGATGTATTCTCATCTGTCAATGGCAAGAGAGCCTGCCACTAATGGCTACAAACCTCAAGGTACTCATAAAATCTAAGTCTCGTATCCAGAATACATGAGTTGAAGTCGATGGAGAGAGACCCGCTGAAAGGAGAGAATTAAGGCATCTCTCATCAGTCAGAACGAGGAGCAAAGTAGAAGCTTCATGATTTGGTGGAGATCGGATGAAGAACATGTTCATGAACCAATGAACCTGTGCATATTTCGTGTGTGCCAAATGCAAGTGGTACATGAAAAGGACCCTCTGAATAATAGCCAGTGATGAAAATTGTTGACAAAGGTGAGAAAACCACCAAATGCTAATGGCATCCAAGACACTGCACAAATCCCAAAGTGTGAATAGATGTCTTTCCATCGAACACAAGGGAAACCACCCAGTCAACAAACCTTCATGAAATGTCGATTGTTGGGTTCAAGGTGACCTATCAATGATGAAAGAAAGGCCAGGGTGCATCATAAGACCAAAGTATCATGTGATTCTGAGACAAACTGAGGGTATGGCCGACATGCGAAGTCAAGATTCTTGAGGAGTGGCCAACATAGGTTGATAGATTTCCTTTGAACAAGAGAATTAGACATATTTTGGAATCTAACATCATAGAATTAATGATTTGAAAATTAGATGTAGGAGGCATCCATAACGTTCTCTATAGTGGTTGGAAGATTAACCAGTCGGTAGAGAAAATTATGTAGTGAGATCAGCTTCCTC
>JASDQU010738381.1:52217-69114 GCA_032191745.1 Picea mariana | reverse complement strand
CATAGGCTCCTTTTTCTAGAACACTTCGCACGATATAAGGAATGTGCCACATGGGTTTAAACTTGCCTGCCCCTAGCGGTTCTTTGGCTTGGTCATTCAAGAGGACCAATTCACCCTCAGCATACAACCGGGGAAAGAGAGACTTATCGTACTGAACCTTGACACATTTCTTGTTTTCGTCGATAGCTATAAAGGCGTCTCGACACTGCTCATCGATACTCTTTAGGTGTACAAGGCGTCGCTCTAAATCTGAAGTGTCAGGTAGGAGCTCGACTACCAATTTGAGAGAAGGGATTTTTCATTCAATGGGAAGTATTGACTCAACACCGTGTACCAACTGAAAAGGAGAAAAATTGGTGGCAGTCTTAACCGAGGTTCGGTATGCCCAAAGTGTGGGATATAACTTGATGTGCTAGTTGGAATTTCTTCGACTGACAGTTTTTGCAAAATAGTATTGAGAGACTTATTGACAGCCTCTACTTGCACATTTTTCTGGGGGTAATAAGGAGATGAGTGATCATGTTTAAACCCCAACTTATTTTCTAGTTCTATCATCATTTCATTCTGAAAATGACTAGCATGATTAGTGATAATCTCACTCAGGATACTGATTCATGTGATAATTTGGTTGAATACGAAAAAAGATGCAGTATTCCCATCAGATTTCATGGTAGTCATGGCTTCGACCCACTTGGTGAAGTAGTCGACAACCACGATAATGTGTTGATTCCCCCCAGCCGAAGTTGGGTTGCAATCAACGGAATCTACTCCCCACTTAGTGAAGGGACAGACGATAATGACCGGGTGGAGAGGGGCTAGGTGCAAGCGCATTTTTCAAGTGAACATCGGGCATGGGTGACACTTCTTAACTGCTTCAATACAATCTTTAAAGATGGTGGTCCAGAAGTAACCGACTCGCAAGATTTTTTGGGTTGTTGCAAGCTCGGATAGATGACCGCCACAAGCCCCTTTGTGGCAATCATTAAGTACTAACTTGGCTTCTTTGTGAGTTAAGAAATGATGTAAGATGATATCTATTCCTTGATGATACAAAGTGTCTCCAATGATTGTATACTTTTTGTCTTGGTATCTAACATGTTGTTGATCATCTCACAAGATATGTTGAGCGAACTTCAAGGTTTGAATATGTAAAACAATATCTCCATAATAGGGTTCAGACGATGAGATGAGGAAAATGTGTTCATCCTTGAATGAATCGATATGAATAACATCTTTATCTAATTGTGGGAAATCAGATATTAGCTCTACAAAAACTAGTGATTTCTTGGACTTGGCTGAAGCAAAGTCAAGATCAAATTCTTGTAGGATGACAATCCATTTATTATATTTTCCTCCTATGATACGTCTAGTGAGGATATATTTAAATAGATTAGCATCGACAACCACATTAGCTTTTCAAAGCAATATATAGTGTTGTAAATGTTGGACTACACGGGCGACAGCTAAAGCTATCTTTTCAATGTGTGAGTAATTCCATTCAAGACCGACTAAATTTTGATTGAGATAATATATGGCATGCTCGCGGATCTCATCATCCTCCTAAACTAGAACCATACCAATGGTCTCTTCAGACATGGCGATATAAAACAAGTAATCTCTACTGTAATTAGGAGATTTCAGCTGAGGGGCTGATACCAAGGCTTTCTTTAAAGGGTCAAAAGACTGCTGGCCTCTATCATCCCAGATAAAAGTGATGTATTTCTTCAATAGGTGCATGAAACCCTTAGTGATATTGGCATAATTCACAATAAACCGATGAAAAAGGTTATCTTTCCCTTGTAAACCTTGAAGCTGTCTAATCGTGCGCGGGGGAAGCCATTGAAAAATTGCCTCAAACTTAAGTCGATCTACCATGATCCCTATCTCAGAGACTAATAATCCTAAGAGACAGCCATATATAAGGAAAAATATGCATTTATGAGGGTTGAGTTGAATTCTATAGTAGAGACATCTTTCAAAAACCAGTCGAGGGTGCATAACATGATCCATTCTCTTGCGAGAGTGAGCAACAAGATCATCAAGGTAAGCTTTGACTATGTGTTTGAGATCATGAAAAGAAAAAGTCATGGCTCTTTGGAAGGTTTCTCTGGCGTTTTTCAGGCCAAAAGGCATTTTCTGGTATGCAAACGTGCCCCAAGGACATATGAATGTCGTCTTATGTTGGTCTTTCGGTTTGATCTGGATTTGGTTATATCCTGAAAATCTGTCCATCAAAGAAAATATTTCGCTTCCCGCACACTCATAGAGAATCTAATCAATGAAAGGTGTGGGGAAGTTATCTTTGGGACATGACTTATTCATGTCGTGAAAGTCCATACACACGCAGATTGTTCCTTGCTTTTTATTCATGGGAACGGGGTTGGATACCCATTCGGTCAAGGGAACTGAGTAGATAAAGCCGACATTAAATAGATTCTCTACCTTTTCCTTAATAGCAGGGGCCTTCCTAGGATTAAAAACTCTAAAAGCTTGTCAAACAGGTTTAGCATCTGGGTAATTCCTAATCTCATGTTCGAAAATATGGGGGTCGATCCCTGACATCTCTTCATATGACCAATCGAATACGTCTTGAAATTCTTTGAAGAGGTTGGTGTAGATTAGAGTCTCTTCTGGAAAACAATCTACACCTATATTTATGTTTTCAATCTTGCTAGGGGTACGAGAGATATTGATCTGGACAGTCGAAGAAATACTTTCCATATTCCCTTAGGCTTAAATGCCAGGTGTATCAAGTGGAACTACGATGTGACCGACTATCTCACTCAGGGTAGATATAAAATCATCTTGTTCAATTATTTCAAGACTTGGGAGAAAATAAGACCAATGATGCATACCATCCCAAGGTCTCTCAGAAACATTCATGGCTTCAAGGATGGATTGGTTTGAAGGAAAATAAAGGATGATTTTAAGGATGGAAATTTATTTTGAAATATAGAAACCTTGACGAATCTTACTAATCCTTCATATGCCAACTATAAAATGGTTTGCGATAATTTTGTAAACATATTCAAATTTCTAAGGATTTTATATAGTTTGTATAAAATTTTGGCGATTTTTAAGGTAAAATAATTTTATCCTATAGAATTTGGGTGAATCATTTTTAGAATAGCGAATATTCTTTTGGGAAAAAACATGGAAAATTAGCCCATGAGCGAAATTTAGCCCCTAAAATCATCCCTGAGGAAAAGTCTCATCCAAGAAATCATGTGAAAAAGATAATGAAGTGGCCCACACGGGCCTGAGAACTAGATCCTCCTTGACCATCTGCGAGAGAACATGATCGAGATCGACAGAGGAGTTAAGGATAGATTTATATAAAATCTCTTCTACCTATAGTGTCATAACCATGCTATCATGCAATTTACCTTCAATCGATGAAGTCGGAGAAGGTAGGGTCCAAGGGTCACTGAAATAAAAAGTGCGGAAAGGGATGGATCTCTCTATTGAAGTGGGCATACTAGACATGGTGTAAATGTGGTGAATCAACATTGAGAATTTGAAAGTACCCATGAGGGAAGAATACATTCTGACACTGATATTCTCATTTGTTGGCTGAGAATTGTTGACCACAGAGATCGATGGTCCAATAGATGCATTCGGACTAGAGTACACAAAGGATAACTAATCGATCATCACAATCTCCCCTTGATGAGGAAAATAAAGCGTGTGGAAAATAAACGATACGACGATGACCATAGCNTTAGAAAGATGGGGAGAATATCATGAGGGTGGAAGGAATGACCATCGAATGTGGTCAATATGATCAACGAATTTGAAAGGGTTGGAGAACCAATAGCTTTCCAACAGGCTAAGGACATCACACAAGTGGCAGAACCTTCATCAATGACCGCTCGTTTGATGGCATATTTAGAATACTCCACATGGATTTGGAAATCCACATGGTAAGGTAAGCGAGGCTTCACGTTCGTGACATTGAACTTGATGATATTCGAGCCACTAGGTTCCAAAGCTCCTAAGGCAGAGAGTAAGGAATTCCTCTATGATGGACACATCTGGAGTACCTCCAAAGAAGACATCGCGCAAGGTGTTTGGACCATATCCTCAACGATAGAGTAATTCTAGGCAACCTTAGAATTAGGGTTATGGGTAGAGCGCTTGAATAATCCTTTCAGAATACGAGGTGGTGGCTCTAGTTTCTCGATCTGTAAATTCATCTTCGGGGGTGGAGGAGGAGCTTCTAGGATAGTACTACCTTTTGAAGAGACGCAATCTCAAGAGCGAGTGACTATATCGATTGTTGCGCCGACCATATTGATAGAAACATGGTCATCATATTGGGATGATGGGTTTTGACTCCCACAAGACGCATTTCTGGCATTCGAAGAACTCGAGGCTAAGTGTTGGTTGTGAGGAAAAGGAATTTTTAGCACAGTGGGTAGAATATTTAAATGCCTTGTAGGTTTCGCAAGTTTGGGGCATAAGTGTGTAAGGTGATCATCTATACGAAGTTTACAAGGAAAATTAACCTTACGCTTTTCTTTCATGCCATCTCTAGCATTATCATTCTGTTTTCCATTATTATTCTTGTCCTTAGGTTTATTCGTCCCATCTCTATGATTATTTCAACCTTTTTCGTTTATTCCCATCTGGTTGTTGGTCACCATTTGGGTTTTTCAAAGACTGTACATAATGTACATCCACCGACTGGGTGGGTTTGGAGGGTTCAAATGAAGCTGGTCCTTCGACAGACTTCATTGCCAAGTTTGCGGACTTTACGTTGGTGGACTCCACAATTCCATCAGCATGGAGCCCAATACCCTGTCTAGGATCATGAGTCGACTGTGGTCCATTAGGAAGAAGTTGGTATAACATCCCCGACTGGGCATAGATCAAATCGAATTGTTGGGCTCTAAAAATGGCCTCTTCCTCACTTAAGACCCCGGAAGTAGAAACATCCTTTGAAATAGGAGCGTGTAAATATTTTAAAAAACATTATAAAAGAAAGGTCGGGGGTATGGGAGTCTTAACTAATCATCTTCACCTACGCCATTCCTAGATATGGTCCAAAATATGAGTGCCAAAACCCTGGCGTAAAGTTGACAAAAGTTCAAGGCCAACATCGTAATGAATAGGTAGTTGAAAATTGTTAAGGAAGGAAAGAAATAACTATTGAAAAGACCCATATGTTCCCTTAGGTAGCTCAATATATCATTATGATGCAATCCCGATAAGAGTGCACTGAAACAATTGTAATCTAATAGAATCATGATTCAAAGAATTCGATGAGCACTAGAGGTGAAAAGTATTGACGTGATCACCAGGGTCCTCGCTGTTCTTACCTTAAAAACTTGGAATGTATGACAGAATCTTGGTGGGGACAGTGGGCCATGTGGGATCATGACTCACCGGGTTGTTCATTAGTTCAGACAAATCTGACAGATTAAGCGTGGCCAGAAAGGGAATACGAGGTTGCGGCACCTGACCCTATCCTCCTACAAAAGACTGAGTATTAGGAGTTTCATTCCATCCAGAGCTCTGGTAAGGACCAACACCTTGTCTGGAATTAAAAGACCCTCCTCCGGGCAGATTTGTGAAAGATGGATTGGACATCATTGCAGCAGAAATGTTCTGATAAGGGTTATGAAAATTGCCCCCAGTTGGATTAGCTCCAAACTGAGGGTTGTTAAAACTACCCCCAACTAGATTAGATACAGATTGGGGGGTGCCCAAGACATAATATTGACTTCCTATGGGTGGGAATCCATAGGATTGAAGTGGATTTGTTATGCCAAAAGTATTGGTCAAATTTGGCATCGAGGGGATAGGGATATAGAGAGAAACTTGTCCGCCAACTTGGTTGTTCCATCCATCCATAGAAGGATTAGACCCAGGGTTAGGGAAGGGTACACTTCCTACATTAGGATTATCTTGGGGAACATGAGAGCTACCAAACAGAAAGGGAGTGTAAGGAGGTGTGGTGCCTCCAGGTCCAATTCTAGTGTTATGGCCAACAACTAGGATGGAAGTTGAAGACTGTGAAATGAAACTTGGCATACCATAAGAAAACAAAATAGTAGCCATGGGGATGGTCTAAACATTGTAACTCAAAGAGTGGTCAAAACCCCCAAAAGGGTTAGAGGCAAGAGACAAAACATTGACTATGAGTCGAGCCAGAGTACCGGTGTAGGCCTCCGGCTCTGCAACTGTAGTGGCTGAAGGTGTTGAAGAAGTGTAATTAACTATAGTGGGATTGGGATTTGATGAAATCCCAATGTTATGAAGACTAGACTCAGTAGTCATCCTTGTGGGATCACAAGTCTGAAAAGTGGATGTGTGTGTACCACTCTTGACAACTTTACACCTTTTAGAAGGCGATAGCTCGAAAACCGGTGTTAACTATAACAACCGATGGGACCTACGAGAAAGTTGGTCTGACCCCATGACAACTTATGACTCTCAAAAAATAAAAATATATCCTAGGGCCAACTAGTAATCAAAGAGCATACCAAAAATTTAAGTGGCCAATATGCATGTAAACAGGCTAAAGTGGCTGAGTGTCCTCCCTCGCTAAAGAAGGTATGCCATGTCTAAGAGGGATGTGAGACTCCCTGCTAAAGTTTGGAGGTAACAAAATCAGTTATAAGGGCCCTCATAGGCTTAACAACTAGTCTGTTAGACCCCCCCACGGAGAGGTAATCCTCCATAAAGGTTGTGTGATGTCTGACCCTTAACTGACTTAGGATGTAAGCAGAATAACCCCTCGAAGTAACCTATGAGAAAACTAAGTCAAGCAACTAATAAACCATTGCATAATTGATGCAAAGGTGAGTAGTCATAAGTCTAGATCACCATATGGGTAGGGTAGCAAATCCTGAAACCTTGAAAGAACTACCTCTCATAGAGGTATGGGCACTAGCAAGATCCCCAAATACGAATAAATCCACAGAAATATCTATGACGCTAGGTGAGTATCCAGGGGTTATCCCTTGAACTAACTTCATGCAACCTCGTGATTAAATCTGGTGTGAGTGGAGCCTCCTGATATTACCAATTATACAATGGATTTCTCAACTCCTTGTCTCAGACACATAAGTTGATTTAATTTCCTTGGAGAAGTTTACTCACAAAATCCTATTCCAAGGCACTAAATCCTAGGCTAGTTTGTGCACCCTAAAAAATAAAATCGTGACTAATCAATTTTAGTTTAAAGCACAAATTTTATTGGCCGTGATTGCTCAAAGAGGTATGGAAATGAAACTCATGGTGTTATGAATCTGCATGAAAAATAAAAATAGATAAAATGAAAAGCCTAACTTTAACTTTTCAGTGATTGGTATGCTAAATAAAAATAATGCAATCTCCAATTTTAACTCTACAACTTAGAAGTAAAATGAAATCTTTCGCTAAATGTGCTAAGCTAATGATAAAGTTTTAAAGACAAAAATACCAACCAATACAAAATGCCTATTTTTTTGTATTTTCAATGTATTTAAAAAGAAAATGCATGGACTGATAAGTGAGTTGATATATAACTTCTACTGTGTATAAAATCAATCACTCGAGGATAATACCAAGCAGCTAAGCAGAAATCCCAACTACCAAGGAGAAATAAAAAACGGAAAACAAAGAGAAAGATGCTGCCCAAAAATTCAACTCCAAAAAGGTTTCTTGTCATCTCAGATAATCTCAATAGATACCACAGAGACCTAAGAAGGCCCAGTGATCCTCAAAACCTACCCAGCAGACACTAAACCAAGCACATAGGTAAGCGGGAAGTGGTATACACTCTTTTTCAAGAGAAAAGGGAGTATATACGCCTCTTGTTGTGGGAAAACAAGCATATACAAAGGAAAAAGAGCATTGTAAGAAGGAAATATACTTCAGTGCTTAGAAGGAAGATAAGTCCCTAGTGGAGTCACCAATTCTATTACAAGGGAAAACTCTCTATGGCCAAGGGTAAACCACAACAGATAGGTATGAATACATAAATCAAATCAATTCCAACATGTGCTATATAAACTAATGTGGAATACGAGGAAGAAACCTACCTTGATCCAATCACTTGATGTCATTCCACCGTTGAGCACTTTGACCCAAAACTTTACACCTGCAAAAAGTTCTCAACAAACAAGCGCTGCAAGTATATAGTGAAAATATATAAAATGAGTTAGCACATCATATAGAACAATCCATTAATAAACATTACAAACATGCCCATGGATAATAATCATATATTTGCAAGATATCGATAGGACGGGAAAGGAGTATTTCTATTAATAATTGATCAATAGAAGTATCAACATTACAGACTTCTGTGTCGACATGGTTCAAAACCAAGAAACCAAGTTCCTTCCAACTTGGTCTCCACCACTTCAATCCTCCACCAAAGGAAATCTCATAGCAAAGAGATAATGAAATCCTCTTCAAAATAAGGGAAGAGCTTGGGGGCTAAAAAATGTGTTCAGACTTGAGGGACAAAGGGATGCAGACTCAATATGAAGTAATTTCTCCAAAGTAACTTTGCCCTCAAAGTTGAATACTTTCTCTCTCTTTTTCCATAGCTTGAAATTGTGCTCTTATAGCCTCCAGAATGAAACTGAAGGGCCGAGTTGGAACGTTTCCAGTATATGAAAGGCCAAAGATGAGAGATCTTCTATCGTGACATGGAAACCCGACCTCTTTTTGTATTTTTTGGGACAAATCTCAATATATGTGAGCTGTAGTGGATCATCAAGCGTATACGAATCTTGCAAAGGAGTTAGGGAGCTTATATGTGGAAAAAAATATATTTTGGGCTATGGATTTATCAAAAAGGGGTTGATAATTATGCATAGGGGAATGGAAAGAGTGCATTTATGCAAGATAGCAATGGTGAGGCAAATCTTGCTATAACAACTGTGCAATCTTTCAGGTCATGAAATCTTTTAACTCTTGTCTCTTTTGTTCTAAGACTTCTTCTTCTTCCTTCTTTCTTTCTTGATATCTATCAATCCAATATTTTCCTAGTAACATGGTAAATGTGGCATTGTTTTCAATGAATTTAATAATCTCAAAGTCTTCCATTGTCGAAGTTCCATTCACTGTCACAGGTATCTAAGCGAGATTTCCACATAACATCATCAGGTTTCATATGAATATCCTTATTCCTCTAAATGAAGGGATCATAGCAGGCCTTCCTATAGCTTCCCAAGTTCTCTCTAGCATAATTCTCACTTGTGTCTCTTCATCAAGGATAGAGTCAATGTCAAATTCTCCTATTATTTCTTCAATGCATTCTTTTTCTTTGAAAATCTCTGATAGTCTAACATATTTTTGTTCATTCAGGTTCTCTTTCATTTGTATCAATACCTTCTCTGATTCTTTCTAGGGTTCTCCCTCTTCTGGATTTGGCTTAGGGTTTTCCTAATTCAGATTCATTTCTTCCAGCCTAGTGATCATTCTAGGGAAATACAATAGCTCATGGTGCATAGATTTGCAACAAAGAAAACTAGATCCTTTGCCATGGAATTCCTTAGAAAGATGTCTAGGTCATCTACAAATGTAACAGAGGGTCACTCCTCTCTTTCTTTTAAACGATCCCCAACTTCTTCTATACTGCACAATAGGATCATGGTAGCTAATATGCAAAAAAATATTTCTAGGATCCTGCATCCATTTGTTAGTCCAAACATTTTTTCTATGCATAGGTATAACATATATATCACTATTCTTATCAAATCTACTCATATCAAACCTTCTTTCATCTATCAGTGCCCCATTTTTCAAACTAGGATAAACTCTATTAAACATACCTAGATCCATACCTTAGAAACAAAACATTTCACTCATCTTACTTCTACAGAGAACAAAGCCTCCAAATCTAAAATTTTTAATTAGTCTTACCTTTATCAGAGCACCGAGCTTACAGACATTACCTCTTTTCTGAAGATCTAACCTATTTTCTTCAGAAACTTCCACTTTTACTTTTCATAGAGCACAAAACGTTCATATATTTCTTCTTTTCTTTAGTTCTATAATTATTTCTTTAACACAGAGATTTTCAAATCAAGTGGAATACTATGCACTAGGGAACATATCCATGCACATAACTTCCATAGTTTCAGGACGAATCTTTGCACAAGTCTTACTCTTTCTTAGTTCACAGGAATCCCAACTTTACGTCCTGACAACATAACCATTTTTTGGCATAGGGGCAGACCCAGGGTTCAACACTACAACAACGCACCAACAAAACCCTAACTACTAGCCCTTTCGACAACACCTACAAAGTAGCTGAAGTCTCACTTGAGGTAGAATCAGGGGTGGTTGCAGTACTCAGGTGTTTGCAAACTTAGTTGGGACACAGATATGTGATTTTATCGCTTATAGATCACTTAGCAATGACCATTCATCAGTATTCAACCCTTATTACACTTCATAGATAACATAAAGCATAACAACATTCACTTAGATCAAAGGTATTTCAGCACTTAGAAATAGTGAAATAGATCAGATCCAGTAGATCAACACTAAGCGTCTTCATACATATCATATCTACTATTCATACACATCTAACGAAGCACAAAGAATAAGTATATCTATCTAAATATATCAATGAACTTTAGCAAAAGCAGAGATAAACACATCAAGTCAAAGCACAGAACATAACACACAAATTTACGTGGTTCACCCCCACCCTGGGGCTACATCCACCAACTCTTCTTCTTTATTATCATCGGCCAATCGGTTACAAGAACATAGCCTTAGAAACCCTTACTACGCACATAACAAAATATCTACGCAGCTCACTAGATCCTTCTTGCTTTCCTTTCAGCACAAAGCCTTCTATACCTTCACACAAGGACTTGCACTAGTCTCTACAAGCCTATAGAATGCACAAAACCTAGATCACACGAATTCCCTCTTAGCACTTAGCATATATCACATAGATACAATAGATACTCTACTAGATGCCTAGATGTCTATTTATACATTTACAAAATGGGCCTAAATGTGGGTAAACCCATGGGCTAACATCCCTTTTCCCATTACATATTCCCAAAACCCAAAAAGAGACCCAAAAGTGGGCCGAGATTCTGCAATCTCCGCTTCGTCTGGTGCTCCATTTTCAACAAGCTGTCGAAGTCCCAAAAATGGTCAGATATGACCAAGTGCTCCCAAAACTTGGTCAAGGGCCAACATGGGGATCACTTGAAATATGGGAAAACCCCCTATGGAATACACTAGGTTTCTAATGTGCAGGAAAAGATAACCATATAAAGTCTCCTACTTTAAACAACTATCCCAGCATTGCCTCACAATCATACATAAAAAGAAAAATATAGGGATCTGGTAGTCAAACCTTAAACTTCGCGTCTGGTGTCGGTCCCTTTGCGCTCGGTTGTTTCCCGACTACAAGTCTCCTCCCAAGGTTGACCTGCATTCACCAAAAGAAAAAAAAGAAACTACAAGCATGCATTCTATATATGGATTAGTAGGTTAGATATCATAACAAAAACACAAATAAATCATGAAGATTGAAGATGTCATTTGGCGGGACGAAAAAGGTATTTTTTATATTAATCTCATGAAGTCATTTACAATATGAGATGGGCAATTGATCTTCAAACTCGGTCCTAGGATCCACTACACCATGCACTAACTGCTTCCACGTATTCTTCTCCTCTTCAGTTCTCTCTAGGGAAATGATAAGGATTTGCAATGGAGGAAAAAGGGATGAAAAAGGGAATTCTGGCTCAAACTCACAATGTGGTTGAAAAATATTGGGGCAAAGGGGGGATATTGAAATCGACAAAGTTTCTTTTCTCTTGTGCTTATTCTTGTAATGGGACCCCAACACCTTCTTTTATAGGCCAAAAATCTAGGTATTCGGTTGGGTGACTATCTATAGGCGGTCAAATGATTAGTAACGACCCAAAATCCCATATCCCTTTGCAATTTTTTTTTTTCACTTTTTGTGAGTGTACGTAGGCTGTAATGGTGCAGAAATAATGTGTATGTAGGCAGTAGTGGTGCAGGGTGTGTACATTTTCAAGAAAATGGTTTTTTAGAAGAGTTTTTCAATGATGGCATGGAAAAGATAGCAAGTAAGATGGCTTGATGCCAGGTATCCATGTCTGGATAAATTTAGGGTTATAACAGATGCCCAATAATTTGTGAGGTCAGAAGTGAATCTTATGGCCAAAATACATTACTAATATTCACCAACATACGAAGTTAGTGATCCTAGAGACCAGAGTTTAGGAGGTTCCATCTACAAAATAATAATTTTTCTCACCGAGGCAGGCATACCCATGCTTGAGATGAAATAAAATCATGGCTGCCAATCAAATACACTACAGATCCAGATCATATAACTATATAAAGTGTAGCCGCGAGCAATACACAGTGGATCTACATCTCAAAACAAAAATATATACATGTATATTATCCATCTTTATTAAGATAATGACGCCCGATGGCTAGAGATGAGGCCTTCAAAGATCGAGCAATAACTTCGAGATCTTCAAAAATCGGGTAGGAGTGTAATATTAGTGTACAATGTCACTACCCATAGGTCTTCGACAACTCATTGTGAATAGACAAGAGGATCTCGATGATCAAGCATGTAACTTCATTGATTTTGAACAAGGACTTGATTGGTCTTTCAGGGTGGTTGGTAATGAGGACAAGAGACAAAATGCAGAAGGGCCAACTTGAGTTTAGTAAAAATTCCCTTAGACAAAAGCACGACAAAAGATGAGACTCAGGAATCATGGCATTGACATAAGTTCACGATGTAGGAGGCAACACAAACTCTCCATATGTTTGGAAGGATAACCAAATGGAGGAGGACACAACTCTATGTAGCAAGAACAACTTCCTAAGGTCATATGAAATCCCAAATCTTGATGAACAAACAAAAGGATGTGATTTGTCCAAGGGAGACTCATTATGCTACCAACAAAAAGAAAATACTTTTCCCTTCCTCTTTTTGGGGTATATTTGATTTTTTTTTGTCTTTTTCAATAATTTTGGAAATCTTGAAAAATAATAAAAGAATGTTATGTTAGCAAGGAGGAATCAGTGTCATAGTCATACTAGTTCCAAGGGAAAGGAACACATTGATTCTCAGAGCAATGAGACATATGCAGGAAAGGCACACTCGGGAAAAATCCTCCATGGGTCAAGGTGTCAAGATGGAGAGGCAAAGTTCTATAAGGATTGCATATAAGGCATGCTTCAGATGGTTCAATTGAGAGAAACATCGAGCCGACATTAGGAAAAATATGCAGGAATGCAAATGTGATTAATAAGACACAATGATAACATCCTTTGATGTAATTTTAAAGAGCCCAGAGAAGGTAAGATCGATGTTTTTTTTCATTTTTAGAGTCTTAAAAATAATAAAAGGAGAGTCCATGGAAGTACCTTTTTCGAAGGTAGTCTAGTCGGTTCGAAAAATGGATAAACTAGCACTGAAAATAAGTATATTCAAAACCATTTTAATGAGTGTGACAAAGACAATATCACTCGACAATCTTTTCATATTTAAGGAGTCTGAAAAGAGCTTAACTATGGATTCCATAAGGTATTTTCCTATGTACCAATTTAATGAGTGTGAAGAAATAAGGTCACTCGACCATCTTTTCAATTTTAGGGAGTCTGAAAAGATCTTAACTATGGACTCCATGGGGGTTCCTTTTTTGTAAATTTAGTCCCTCGGGCCCGAAAAAGGGTTAAAATTATACCTGAGAATACTCTTCTAGCAAACCAAAGTTCCTAGAGTATACCTTTGTTCGTACAATTGAGGATCCAGACTAAAAAAGGGGTAAACTACTGTCGAACAGATGTGCCTTCAAATTTTAGTTTGGCGAGCGTGAAGGAAAAAAATATCGTTTGACAATATTTTCATGTTTATAGAGTCTAAAAATAGCTTAAAGAAGACTCTAGGGGGCTACAACTCATGTATGAAACTGGTTCAGGTAAAGCCCACTTCTAGGCTCAGACCAAGAGTCTCTTCGATAATCAACTTGGAAAGTCTCCCAAGAGGGAAGAAAACAAAAACCACAGTGTAAGTCCTCCCATGGTATAGAAACTGTAGTCATTGCTTCAAGGATAGCCTCATCTGAAGGCAATTCAAAATATGATAAATCATAGAAATGAGGGTCGATAGTCTCAAAGGGTGAAGTAAACTGACCATACTCCATATGACAATGGAGGCATTGGCTAGGACTGGTAGAGTCTATCAACGAAGAATCACAAGAACAAAGGATTGAGGATCTACTAACAACAAGATCAGAATCAGAAGGAGACTCAAGATCACTTGGACCAAAAGGGGGAAGCAAGGGATCCCATGCCCCCATTGGATAAACCAAAGGATCAATTGCTAGGACCAAGTCTCGAGAAAGTAAACATTATTGTATAGGTTTCTACTCAAGAGCAATTGAACACTGAGGATAAGATGCCACATAATTAACCTGTGGCAAGGTAGAGTCTACACAAACACTAGGAACATGTAAAGGGGTAGTCTGAAATAACATCGAATTAGGATGGTGATTATCAAATGCCAACTAGTCAATAGTGACAATGCTTCCATTGTGAGGGAAATGCATCACCCGAAAGAGCGTAGACACCACAACGTTCATAGAATATACATAATCATGCCCGAGAAGCATACTGAAATCTAATGGGCCTTGCACCACTATAACATCGACAAGGAAAATCCTCCCACCTAATGAGATAGGAAACTATGGAAGAATCTCCAAATATTCACTAGGATTTTTGTTAAAAGCCAACAACTAATGCAAAGAAGACAAAAACTCGGGAGATCCCAAGACTTTCCAAACCGAGGAGGATAAAATACTTGCAGAGGCTCCTTCATCCACAATACATCAATATTTTTTTTTTGAATTAACTTCAACCCTTATTTTAAAAGGTGCAGAAGAAGGAAGATGAGGCTCAACAAGGTCATTCCAATAAAAGGAAACCATCCTAGGGCTTGGAGGGGGTGTGCTCGAAGTGATCAGAATGTCCCCTTATTTTGAATTCCTGAACTGGAAATGAAAAAAACATAGTTGGTAGACACATCACTCTCTAAGAGAAGATTTTGATTAGCCAAAGACTGCATCAGCATGACCACTTTCTCAACCAATGGCTGAGTAGGCTGGGAGACTACAAGGTATCAAAGGGACACCAATGTTTCCAAAGAAAGGAAAAGCAAAAGAATCCCCTTGAGAAGGGGTTCCTTGGTTGGTATAATTCAAAACTTTATCCATGAAGATATTATGCATAGGTTCTCCCCTTGCGTTATTGTTCAAGTCCGTAAAATTCTCACACACCAAATTTGAGGAACCATTGTTATGAAAAAAACGCCTATATAGAGGCGGATCCATGTTTCTAAGCGGAAGACTGAAAAGTCCTCACAAATGACGGAGCGAGCGGTCTACCACCCTAGGTAAGAGACCCAAAGAAATGACTGACTAACTCACTATGGAAAAATAGGGAGCACAAAGAACACACTAGACATTTTTTTAAAGGAAAATCAAACATAACACTAACTAGTAGGAAGAACAGTTACGTCAGCCAACACTAGAGAAACTTACCGATGAAAGTGAAAATCAATCACAGAAGAACCCTCTAGTTATACTCTGCAAAGTGTGGCTCGGCGTTTTCCCTAGGTACCGTGGTATACCCCCACATTCACTTATGTAAGTCCCTAAAATCAAAGGCAACTAGGTTGCCAGCTTGTGAAAAATTACCAGGCGGGTATAGTCGACAGTCGGGTGGACCACAATGAGCAGGGTATCAAGCCCAAAACCTATTGAGGGTATCGAAATAAAGTGTTCTAGAAGATGACTGAGGACCTTGAACAGATTTTAGATCCACGAATATCCGTCTAAAATGCGATCAACGTAATCCCAAGATAAGTCCTCTATATGCGTTCCTCCACTATGATTGGTCTAGATTTTGAGTGGTTATCTTTGCTACCTTTCCACAAGCGATCTCATGTTTAGCCCCTGTTGTTGCAGGAAAATCTCCCTGCGGATAGGTAGTTTGCCTCTAAGAGCTTGACCCTAAATCTAGACAGAAAATGCTTTACATGGACACTAACTTCCTTTCAAATCTATTTAAACTAACACATGAGAGGGAAGGATAACAGAGGTACCTTTTATCGACATTTGTCCCTACACGCTCCGAGTTGCGCTCCAATACTTTTTCTCCTCGCTGAGTTCTGTGGACAAAACAAGATATGACCACTTCCTACTCTATTGATATTAGCTTGAAAACATATCTATCAATTAATGATAAGTTCATGTGACATCAGACACAAACTAGAAAGAAACAGGCCAAGCATGTCATATTGATGAGAATAACAACAGTAGTACTTACAATAGTAGATGTGAATGTGATAGCTTCGTCAAGTCCTCTTTGTCTAACCCTTGCCTGAAAGCTCCACAACTTGGATAACAACAACTTCACTGATCACTCTCCTTTGGCTGACTGTGAGTTTGCTCCAAGACCATAAGTTTCATATCTTCTGTTCTTCCCCCTTTCCACCATCATAGAGCTTGTTTATATAACAAGTTGGGAACCTTCTCCTTAGATCAGGGATCTCTTTATGAAACCAAGAATTCGAGCACAACTGCCTCCTAATATCGAAAGATCTTATTCTCCTCAGCGGGGCAACTACTGCCTCAGATTAGGCAGTGCTCCCTTAGAAGGGGCATCAAAGCACTGTAGTGCTCCCTGATAAGCTTTAGGGGAGCGCCAATGCCTTCAATATGGGAAACACTCCTTCAGAGGGGGTTGGGTAGCATTATAACGCTCCCTGAAGCCTTGTAGGGGAGCGCCAACGCTTCTAGGGATGAAATAGGGGAGCGCTCCCCCTCAAAACCTTTGTTTCAGGGCTCTTTTCAGGTGTCAAGAGTTATTT
>JASDQU010738381.1:2064-27218 GCA_032191745.1 Picea mariana | reverse complement strand
CTATTTTATCTCTGAGAAAGGATAATAATTGCACAAGGATTGAATCATTGAAAAGACAATTTTCAATTGTCCATAACTTTATGCTCATGACTTAGAATTGAGAAATGAAGTAGTCAATGGAAAGGTCTTGGAAATAGGATTCCATGTATTCAACCATAATTGAGAATTAAGAAACTTAGATCATAGGAAGTCAAAAAGTATATTGTTGGTCACCTTAAAATGAAAACTGTGCATATATTACCAAAATGGTATATTATGGTTCTAGCTAACAAAATTCGTTGTATGCATGTTTTTGGATGTAATAGTTAGATTTAAAACATTAAAAGTGCTAGAGATGTCTACAGATCGAAGAAAGAAGGACATAGATAGTTCTTCATTTTACATTTGAAATATTTAAGAAGTTATTGGATTAGATGTTGAGTTCAATAAGCAACATGGAAAACCCGAATGAAATTCTGGTTTGGGGAAGACCCATTCTATAAAGATTGATATATCAAAGTGCTAGTATTTTGATAAATAAAGATGAAATATATGCATGGAGAAAGTGACAACATCTCCAAATATCAGTTCTACAGTTTGGAGATAACACTCCCATTATTGTTATCAGAGTGCGTAGTTTAAGCATGGTATGAAGGCCATAAAATATGTCATGACAGAAGTTGAATATGCATGTCGGGTTGCAAAATTAGATGGGTCAAGACAAGAGAAAGTGATAATTCTTCAAGAAAATCTAGTGCCGATATAATCAATCAAGAAAAGGACAAATCAATTACTCAATAAAGAAATTGGTGTTAGATGACCAAGGTTACTCATAGAACATGACTGAAAATATAATTTTGTCATGTAGGAGTTGGATCAGAGGGATCCAAGTAATAGGGGAATGCTGAAAAATAATATCAACATAATATGTCATTGCAAGTATGCAAATTAGACAAGAAAATATTCCTCGATGGAGTCAAGTTCTTGAAAATCCTAATATAATGGAAGAAGATTAATGTTCTCCTTGTGTGTGAAAGCCTTGGAAAGATGTATTGTTGAGGGATAGCATAGCAGTGAAGGGATTCTTGAGCCTGGAAGGGTGAGTGCAATAAGGAGGAGGAAAATTAAGGATGCTTATGGCATGGTATATGCCATAAGGAGGGCATGTCAAATGGAACAATGAGTTGAATTATTTCCAGAAGAAGCTCTATAGAATAGAGAAATTGACTTCAGGTTGTAGTATGAATACCAGAATTGGTGCTAGAAATTAGAGCACCAGATGGATTAAAATATTCCAATAGCTAAATCTTGAAGCGCTTTGAATATTTTTGAAAATATTGAAGGTAACATGTATAAAAAAGTTTCACTAAGGACAATGCAAAACTAAGTGGATGGGGATTGTAATATTCCAATACCAAGCCCCAGTTGTAAATATAAATGTAATATGTTTTATAGGCTGGTGAGCGAAGTGATTATAAGCTAGGAGCCTTATGTGATGATTAGTTCGGAGAGCCTAGATTCTTAAGGCCAATGAGCCTATTTTTGTATATGTAAATACTCATATAATTAATATAATACATCATTGCATGTAGACCAACCATGATAAAAGAGAATGGGGAACTAAGGTCCACTAGGTAGGGAAAGGGATGGGCATAAGAGGATAGGAAAAAGGGCTAATATTGAGGGCTTATCTCTAAGGGAATATTATAATATTTTTCCTAAAATACTAATTTTTGGGAAATATCTATGTTATCCTAAGTTCTTGTGGGAAGGGAAAAAATGATAAGTGGATCTCATGCAACTTCATGAAGACAAGTGTCTGATTTGGGACATGCGGTTATATTTGGAAAACTCGTCATTCTTGGGGGTTCCTACCATTCCGACCATTCTTCCCCATTTCTCGAATGTATTCCATCGAAATGATGCGTGCACACACTCATGCACTAAGCCATGACCTCCATTATGGAACTCTAAGCATGCACACACCTATGGAGCTTCCAGTTATACTGGAGTTATCATGTGTATTTCCCGTGAAGCCCAATGCATTGTACTTTCATAAACCAGTACCATACCTTAATGGTTGGTTGTTGCTACCAATGTAGTTCCTTGGTTGAGCATGGCTTGCTGCCATCTTTGGTGTCCTTACCCATTTTCGGTTGCCTCCTTCACCTAATATTGTGCTAACCTTGTTTGTTATGAGCAATTCCTATTCCAAACCCAAAAGCAGTTGCTGCTTCCAACACCTATGTTTTAGCTAAAGGCTATTGTTGTTTTCACCTGATCTGGTTGTTGGTTGTATAGGAGTGATATTGAAGAGGAAGGTTGCCAGGCCCGTGGACTGAAGAAGCCAGTTGTCAGTCCTGTGATCAACTCTCTCCAAGTGAGAGAGTTTTTTGGAATGAAGAAGGAGGATGTCAGGCCTTGGAGCAATTCTCTCTAGGTGAGAGATGTTTCTAGAAAGAAGAAGCAGGTTGTCAGGCCTATGAGCAACTCTCTCCAGGTGAGAGGGGTTTCTAGGGAAGTTATTTATCCTTGAGGGATCCCAACAAAAGCTATAGTGCTATGAGAATTCAAGTTTGGTCTATTGCTAAAACCCTGGAAGGGATGTGGGGTAGTCAAGGGAGTGTTGACTATAGAAGGGGCACACTTCCTAAGATGGGACAAACATGTGGGGAATGAGAGGCTATAGGATGTGTGTATAGTTTGGCTTCTGGGAGGGAATCCTTCCTCATTGACAGTGTAGCATCCCATTGCCTCATCTTAGCCTAAGAATTCCTTTACCTGGGTGGAGATTAGTCCCAACTTGGGGGTGACCCACTGATGAGAGTGATGAGCAATGTGGTCTATGGCTGGGAGGTTCATGGAAGGTCTGCATGAAGTTGGTGGTCTTCTACAAAAATATAAGTACCATTTCTATGTTAATTTACATGCTATGTATTTGTACATGTTCAATATTTATAAATATTTCCTGTATATGATGTATGTGTAGGATTATTGTTATTTCTACATTAATATGTATATTAGCATAATGCAATTGTCTATTAAATTATATATATGTATGATGTTTTGTGAGAGTTTCTATGTGCCATATCCCAACAGGTCTATGGATGGGTATGTTATGTTTTGGTTATCAGAAACTCAGTAAGAATGTGTTTTAAGGTAGCATGGCTTGGCCTGGGTGTCCGAGGATGTTACAAATTGGTGTCAACTATTGAACATAATAGAATTGCAGTAGCATGCCCCAGCTTGGGTGGATGGGGATGTTACAAATTAGTATTAAATCTTGAAAAAATCATAATTACAATAGCATGCCCCGACTTGGGTGGCTGGGGATGTTACATTTCTCATTTTTGGGATGAAAAACACTTTCATATTTTAGTTGATGACTCTACTCCACCTTTTGTAGAGAACATCAATGTGACAAATTAGGAGCTAGTTATGATTACTAGTGTCCATCCTGGATATTCTACAGTGGTATTATTATTTCCATATTCAACTATGACCCTTTCCCACTATGTGGATGGATATTCTTATTTATATCCACATGAAAGGTGTCATTCTTTGGAGCATCATTTTTAGTTGGTTGTTGGGTTCTGATACCTTCTGCATGGAGTTCACATGAGCACTCGAACATGGGACCATGGTTTACAATGGTCATTGGATTACTTCAACATGGTGTCTTTCACTTCTACATAGGAACTTGGTTCTCTAGTCTACTTCAACACTATGGTCCACACCTATCCATGGGACCATGGTATATGGTTGTACACCCTCATAACAAGCATTGAGGACAACGATTTCATAAGGGGGACTAGATCCACTATATTATTAAATAAGGCCCACTATGGTAGTTAGGTATAATAAATGTAAGAGGACTTACTAGAAGGTTCCTCCTCTAGAATTATCTTAGGTTGTTGGTAGCACTATGTAAAGGGGTTTAAGAAATACAATGGGATATGAAGAGAATTTTTGTATTTGGAGTGATAACTCAATAGGAGGAATCCCCATCAAAGAGGCAAGTGAATAGGAGAGGATCCCTTCCATAATAGGATCCATTGTATGGTGTTGCATTAACTCAAGGGTTTTATTATAATAAAAGTGTGGTTCTTATACATTGTTCTATGAATATTGGTAGTGTTTTTATATTCAAGTCTTTGGTTCTTAACAAACACATACTGGTTGGAAGTGATATTTAAAATGAGAGAAATCCTTGTTGGGGCATGCCATCGAGCACTCCCCCTTACCTACTTGACAGGCCAATTCGACTTCAAAACACCACCTTTTGGAATTGGGAGTGAAAATATTATTTTCATCATGTATGATCATTGATAGGAGGTGAAATGAGACTATTTTAATTTTAAATTTCAATATGGATGGGGTTTCAATGTGATGTTAAGACAAAATTGTTGATATATATTCTCAATAAAAAATTATATTATTAAATATTTTAACAAAAAAGTGCCATTAACAAATCTGATTACAAAAGCATCAACAACATGAGAGAGAGAGAGAGAGAGAGAGAGAGAGAGAGAGAGAGAGGGGGGTTGAAGAGATAGAGGAATATAGAGGGAGGGAGGGAGAGTGGGGAAAAGGTGGGTGCAGGGGGGGATATAAAGAGAGATAAGGATGTTTTATTAGTAATAACATGTGCACATTCTTGTTTGAAATAACATGTGCGTTCTTTAGGAACACATGCATGTTCCTAAAGTGAGCACATTGTTTTCATTTCAATTTATTTTTTTTAGGAATGCATGTGCACATTCCGAAACATATGTTTCTCATGAATGCACATGTTTTTATAAATAATACAAGTTGGAAATTATATGTGGCATTTTAGTGAGTACCACGACTATAGGATTAAGAATTTGTGAACATTTTGAGGAATGCATATGCATTCCTCTATGCACGTGTTCCTTCACACTCCATTGCCACTTTTTTGTCCATCAATTTCGTGTGAGCACATATAATGTTTTTTTGAAGGATATTTCACTCCCTAAATCATAGTGGATTTTGAAGTCATGAACACTCATGTATGTAAGGTTTGTGTCAATCATATGCGACATCATCATGATGAGGTTTATACTTGTGCATATAATAGTAATATGAGAGATGCTAGTTTGATGTTATTCTTTGTATATTTAATTAATGTATAATGTGGTGAATGATGGGAAAGGGTATTTTTTACATTCTTATAATAATATTTTGGCACAAGTAATAGAAGGAAACAATTTAGGGTGGAGGCTGCCTCAAATAAAATAGATTGAACGTGTGTTAAGTAGAACAATCCACATATAAAGTTGGTGATTGGGGAAGGAATTAAAATATACCATGTAGTGGAGTTGGTGAATTAGCTATTGGTTATGTAATGTCCCTAGAATCCATCCGAGCCATGCCACACAAAATATTTTCTCTGATACCATCTATTAATTACCATGCCCTACATATGCAACTGATATGTAGTTCTACCAACATATAATGAATGCATAAACATATATAAATATACCATAACAAAGTTAATATAATTGACCACATAGAAATCATTACAAACACACAAAAGACACTTATATTTTAATTAAAATCATTAAATTACTGCAAACCTCAAAATTTCCTCCCAGTCTTAGAATTTGTTGTTCATACACTCTCAACAATACTTCACCCCCGAGATGGGGCTATGACTCCACCAGGGAAATGGATACGTAATCTAGACTATGGTTTGATAGACAAAACAAAAATGTATGCCCATATTCCAACTCCAACAATAGTTCCTACACATAACCTCACATTCTTTGCAACCTATCCCACCCCAGTAAGTGTACCCCTTATCTACTCAAGAATCCTTCAAGTGTCCCACTTACCTTCCAAGGATTTATAAACAAGTTGTCCATGAAGTCTCAAAGATTTGTGACCCTTGGAACACAAGGGTTCTCTAAGAGCTATAAAACCCACCATGCCAACTCTCAGGGAAACATATTTCCCAAAAATGATCTCACCCAAAGAGAATGCTCCATAGGCCTAGCACAACCTGTTTCTTCAACCCAAAAACCACCAAGGATTTACAAGGTACTTCATCTTCACAGATACTCTCTTCAGGCCATGTTATAGATGATGGAATGGAGTGACTGAATAATTGGAAAGAATTATAATTACATGAAATTCCCAACATTATAGAAGCATTTTCCTATCTTGACACTTGTCATTCTAGGAACTACCTTTGACTCAACTTGGATATTCGTTCCTTAACTTATGAAATTAGGATAAAATGATATCTTATGACTTAGGACTTAGGAATACTATTATTTTATTCCTTATCTTAAGCCCCCATTGACTTAGCCCCTTTTTCTCTCAATTCCTATCCCCCTTTCCCTCTCATGGAGTCTTATCGCCCTATAATATTTCATCTGACTTGGTCTACAAAAGTGATGTATTTTATTAATATATCCAATTGTGATTACATTTTACATTTGTTAGGATATCTAAAATTTCCATTCATAGGTTCCTTGGCCTAAATCACATAGGCACCATATGATCAAAACATATATATGAACACACTTTATCCCAAAAACATCTTAGCTCAACAGCCTATAAAACATATGTACATTTACAATTGAGGTTCATCTTCTCTTATTTATGCATGGTCCTCAATGAATTATATACACATGTACAATATTAATTTTTTTTCAAAAAGATGTGGTACTCCTCCCGCATGGTATCCTCATGCTCCCATGTTGCATCCTTAGGACTATAGCAGGTGCATTGGAACTTTACCAATCCTATTGCTTGATTCCTGAGCAACTTGAATGTCCTATCCCACATGAATACCGATTGAGCTCAAAAGTCACCTTCTTTTTCCACTTGGATGACATTCCAATCAATTACATGATTAGCAGTAGGGACATACTTCTTAAGAATAGATGCATGTAATACATTATGAATGAACATGGATGTATGAAATGCAAGAGTGTATGTAACAATAGAAATGATTTAGATCTCAATTGGTCCATGATATCTTATTTCGATCTTTGGGTAGCTCCCCAATTTAAGTGAACTCTTCATATCTTTCAATTTCAAGAATACATGATCACCCACTTTGAATTATCCATGCATTCTTCCTTTTTGTCCATAACATTTCTTCCTATCCTTAGTAGCATTTAAATTCTATTTTGTTTCACCATCTAATCTTCATTTCTCTGAGCAATTTCATCCTAATCACTTCTCTGTATGTTGGGTTGTTCCATATCATTGACAAGTTTCACTTTATTCCATATAAAGCTTCCAACTGTATTATCTTAAAAGATGCTTGATACCCATTATTATAAGAAAACTCCACTAAATGTAGATAATATTCCCATTTTGATGGCTTATCCATCAAATGCATTCCTATCATATCTTCAATCACCTGATTGACCCTCTCTTTTTCCTCGTCTGAGTATGGGGGATACATTGTGCCAAAATTCATATTTGTTCCAAATCATTTAAATAACCCCTTCCAAATATTTGATGTAAACTTGGGATCTCTGTGAAAAATAATTTCTTATAAAATGAGCATCTTTAGTTAGATTATCCACTAGCACCATGATGGAATCTTGTTCATTCACTGTTCTGTGTAGCTTGGTGATAAAATCAATTGTCACAATGTCTGATTTCTACTCAGGAATGGGAAATGGATGTATAAATATAGTTGGATGTTTGATATTAACCTTTACCTTTTGACATTATAGACATTTGACTATATAATCAACCACCCCTTTCTTCATACCTGGAAAAAATTGTTGACTCTTTATAGTTGCAATTGTTTTCTCGTATCTTGGGTGCCCAACATAAGGCACATTATGCATTTCTCTTATCACTATATTTTTCATCTCCTAATATTTGGGAACATATACTATGCTCCTGTACATGAGTATTTCATCATCTCTTATCTCATAATCTTTAATTCTTTGTTGAGAATTACCTTGTTGTAATATTTCTTTTGTCTGTATATAATGTTGATCTAATTTTGCAACTTCCAAAATTTAATCTTTCAAATCATATTTATACATTATAATGGTTGTATCATGCATCCCATGTAGACTCATGCTAGGTGCATTAGCCACCTTGTTCTTTTTTCATTTGATATGTTTTATATAAAATTCATACTCACGAAGTAATTCGAACCATCTAATTTTTTTGGCATTCAAAGTTGGTTGTCCAAACAAATATTTCAGACCACTATGGTCTGTCCTCAACTCAAATATATTTCCCATAAGATAATGCCTCCACATGTTCATGGCATGAACTATGGTTTCCAATTTTAAATCATGTGTGGAATAATGTCTCTCATGTTCCTTCAAATTCCTTGGATCATAGAAAATAACATGCTCATTTTGGGTAGGGACTCCACTGATCCCTTCCTTGCATGCATCAATGCACATGATCAAATATTCATTTGGGTCAACAATATTCAATATAGGTTCACTTTTTAATACATTCTTCAATTGTTCAAAACTTTGTTCACATTCATAGGTCCACTTGAACTTCACACCCTTCTTTTGAAAAGAAGTGATGGGTTGTGCAATTCTTGAAAATACTTCAATAATATTTGATAATAGCATATGATCCCCATGAATAATCTCACATATGAGGAATTATTTGGTATTACCATGCTTCAATGGATTTTATCTTCTTAGGGTCCACCACTATCCATTTCTTTGAAATAACATGGTCCAAATAATGTATATGAATATGAAAAAATGAGCACTTGCTAAACTTTTCATAAAAATGATACTCCCTAAATACTTATAGCACTATACTCAAGGAGTCATAGTATTGTTCAAAGTTTGAGTAGATAAGTATGTAATCTAAGATAAAATGAAACAAATCATTAATCCACCATCAAAACTCTAAGATACCATCCCTTTCGGCATCACATGAAAGTAGGTGAAGTCTCACCTGAGGTACATATGGGGACTGCAGGAACTGGGTTTCTGCAACCATGAGGGGATATGAGGCATTCATTCTTACTAGTCTACTTAAAATTCATTCATTATACCATTAATTATGTGCATAGAAACATAATAGGATATAACAAATTCATATTAATCATTCAGTCACTAAATTCACACAATAACAAAAATAACAACATACACAAAGACACCATATTTAACGTGGTTTACCCCAAACTAGGCTACGTCCTAAATGGAAGGCTCTTATTTTATTATTCAGAATTATTACTTACAAAAGGTGCACATTGTTCTCATACATGATATCTCAACATAACCCATCACACCCTTGTTGTTCACACATACAATGCAAACTTGGCTCCCAATTTATACTCTCCAAAAATATCTCTCCTAGTTCCCTTTTACCCCAAAATCCTCACATATTTATACTTTTAAATTAGGGATTATCCCATTAAAAGTTGGACCAAAATAATTAATGACTTATAAAAAGCTTCCTCCTTTCACACACACTTCTCCTGAAAATGTGCTAACTACCTTCCTTTCTTCCACACGTGTTTCTCCTTAGCTGACTTGTGGTGCAGTTTTCTCCTGCACGATTCCCAAAACTTTCCAAAAAATGTCTTACTCTAGAAGGACCCCAACACTCACCCATGGCTTGTCCCCATCCACATCATGCCTTCTTCCATGTATCCATGAACTTTTGGAACATTTCTCTTGCAATTGCAACCTTTTCCTTTACTTGTGTTTCATGCTTCAAAATTTACTCTATTGTCTATGCAATAATGTAGGTCTTCAGTTTATCTTCATTCTCTTGTACTTCCTTCTTCACGATGTCTTGCACTACTACAAGTTCCTCTGTTACCCAAAACACTTCCTCTTGTAGTGTCTCGATCTTCTGTGTGTGATCCTAGTGTTCTTCTCTTATTAGGCTTATGTCTAAGTACAACTTCCTATTCTCTATGATTGCAGTCATATTTTTTGTTGGTGATAGAGTGCTCATCGTCTCTTTAAAAAATTTCATATTCTCTAGTGCAGATTGCAACTTCTTCCCTATTCCTTGCAACTCTACATGTTCTGTTAGTTGGTTCCATACTTGTGTTCTTTATTCATACAACTTGGAAAAATCCTCCTCGAAACTCTTAATAATTTCCACTCTTGTCGTCGCTATATTCTCATTTTTCTCCCTTTCCTCAGGTGGAGTGCTTGGTGTCATGTGGTATTCTAAGTTTAGTATATTCACGTGAAATTCTTGAATGGATTCAGTAATCTTTGACACTTGTTCTTCAAAAGGAGTATCAAATTCCATCAGTATCTTTGGAAATTTTTTGTACACTTCCTACACTGTGTTTTTCAACCTTCCTGCTCTTTGTTCATCCTCATCGCATCCCATAATAAATGTTTTTCATTCGATATGCAAGGCCTCCATATCATTTTTCACTTTAGTCAATTCCTTCGCTGTTGAATCTAAGCACAAATTTATCTCCTACGTAACACTTATCTTCAAGCCCTTTAATACATTCATTGACAATTGCGATAGGATTAAGTTTGTTGGCGCAAGATTGATTAGACCAAGGTCCTTCTGAGGTTACCAACAAAAGGTATTGTGTAGTCTATAGAACTGGCATTTTCAACTCCTCCAAAGAGAAGAAGTCTCACCTAAAGCGCGACTAAGACAAAAGGATAGGGAAGGAAAAAGGAGATTACTTAGTAGGGTTCACAGAACCTTCAGGATTCATCCTGAACTTGCGTGAGACAAACTAACTACAAAGAATATCAGAATTCATACACTCAGGAACTGAAACTACTTAGGTTGCGAAAAATAATTCAAACATAAAAACATCATGAGGAACTTATGAAACAAACATAAGTATTGTAAAGAAATAGTGAAAAAGTCTAAATACAAAATGGTGCAACATATTTTGAAATTTTGGAGCCTTCTTCATATATTATCTTCAGATCTTTCCCAGTTACAATCTCACAAATACAATTTGGTTCTCTTTTATAGAATCCTATCTCTGGACCCATGTCGTAGATATCTATTTCCCAAAATGGTGTACATATTACATTTACAGAACTCAACCCAGCCTATTAACAGTAACAACAATAGGAAGACAACAACCCTTTACAATCATGATCGAACCACCTTTACACTTGTGATACCAACCTTTACACTTGTGACACCAAATTTTACACTTGTGATACTAACCTTTACACGTGCGATATCAACCACTTTACAATCATATCCATCCATATATACAAGCTAAGTCATTTCTTCTGGATTTGAGATCACATGATTTCTTGTTCTGTTGCAACTGCTTTTTCTTTGATCACATTGCGTTGTCCTTTTCAAAACTGATTTTTGTTACTCTCCCTTTCTCTACTGTCCAAATTCTTCTGTAGCTTGCACATACTAGATCAAATATGGGACTCTGTACATTCTTGCATAGCTTCTCATCCAAAATCTAAGGGCCTAACAAGATCCGACCACCAACCTTGACTCACCCTCGAGTCAAGTACTTGGCTCTTTCGCATCTTCCAAGAGAAACCGTTGCTTTCCCTTGTCCTCCTTTTTCTCTTCTACTTTCTCTTTCTCTTCTTCTACCTCTTCAAATGAAGGGCCCAAATCTGGGACCAACTCCAAGGCCCACTTCTTAATTTCTTGAAAGCTCCCAAATTTATACTGCCATTTCCTAGCAAGGAGTGAGGCCTTGGAGATGAATTGTTGGGTCACATCTATGATACACTCCTTAGTCTTGGACACAACAAAAGAGTTCCATTGATAACTTTTTGTCACATTGACTTGATGCATTTGCATATAAAATTTCTGAATGACAGGTCAGAAGTCACACAACTCCTTTTTAGTTCGAGATTGTGACTGAAATAGAGCATCCAACTCATTGCTCGCTTGCTAGATCTGGCCAAACTTCTGTTGTTGCTCCATTGTAGCTGCAACTTCTTCATTCAACACCTAGATTCTAATGCACTTGTCCTCCAAGGTCTAGTTTCACCTAATGATGATGCCCATCCAATCCTTGAATTCTCTAAAAATCTTTGTGCACTCAAGTGTGCAGTTATGTAGTGTTGATTGCCCATTGTTTCCTTCTGGCACTATCTTATCCATCTTATCCTACATCTTCTGAGGCTACTACTCTACTTCCTATTGAGTCTTCTACAACTGCAATTCCAGGTGCTCAGCGTGAATGGCCAATTGTGACCATGATCCTTGGACCAGTTCAATATGATGCTTCAGATCTCTTGCATCATTTCCTTTTGGCAGTTGGGGTGTGACCTTCCAAATATCCAACTAGGGTTCAACAAGAATATTCTGAACTCTTTCCAACTTGTGCTCGACCCAGATCTTCACACGTTCTTCTTATTTTCTGCATTCTTCCACAAGGAGTGCTTCCTCCCTTGTGAACTCTATAGACCTGTCGGCCTAGTGGAGCCTCTACTCCAGTTGATTAGTTGATGCCCTGATAATTCCAACTAAGTGTGTTGTTGGCCATTGTACAAGGTCATTCGATGAATGGGTTGCATCCTTGGGTGCTCGGACCTGTAGTGGAATTCCACTGGTCATTGAATGTTCATATGGAGTCTCTAACTCCTCCAACCCTATCGATGGTCCTGGCACAAGCCTCAGCCTCAACGCTAATGGAAGGAGTTTCAAAACATCTATTCTGGCCAGGCATAGTTGCAACAACTCTGCGCACTATTGAGGGTTTTGGAGAACCAACTACATCTGTTCCTGTGTAGATTTTGTGCTCTACCCAAAGGTTGACTATGGTTCCTTCTGAACCTCTAGTATCTCCTTCTCTTAGCGTGGACCCACTTTTATAGTTTCTCTTTACATGGCACTCTTAACCTTGGCCATTGAGGAAATTTGATGGGGACTTTCAGCTTGCGTCTCCTCTACCATTTGAGTATCCTTCTACTGCATAAAAGATACAATTTCTTGGTCCTGGGCATCAGGGTTCAGGCCAATTAGTTGGAGTCGCTGCTAAGATAATTATGGGTTTGGACTAGGAACTTTCAGTCCCTTCTCGGTTAACTCAGGGCTTGTTTTTGGGAGTTATAGCTCAATTATTTATGGGGGATCAAGTTGCATGGGCTTTGGACCAGTGGTTTCTGGGGGTGGAAACTGGGATAGTGGTGGTGATGGAGGGTTCTTAGTGATGATGGTGGGTGGAAGGGTGTTAGGCTCAGGGTCGTCCTGAATATGAATGATGGGGGCTGAACAGACTATTGAGCGAGTGCAGGGGATGATGAATGAAAGGGTTTGGGGGTTAAGAACTTTTCTTGGTGATACTCTTGTTCTGAACTTCTTAGCCACTAGTTTTCTAATGAACGTAGTGCTCAGGATCTCATTGACATCCTTACCAGTCAATAGGAATTACTCTGGCAGGTACAAGAATATTGATAGTGTTCTTTTCTTCCACTCTAGTGGTTGTGTCTCCTCCTCCTCTTTAGAGTCCGTCTGTACTGACGATTGTTTCTTTGGCACCTCTGAGCCTGAGCTTGGTCCTACCCCTGCTTCTTTTCCTTTCTTCTTCAATAGCTTGACAAGAAAATCATATTGCATTCCTGACTTGCGCAGGTTGCATTTAACTCCCGACCACAACATTACCTCTTTTTCGAAGGCCTCCTCATCTAAGTAGAATGGAAACATCCTTGAGTGGAAGTCCTCCCTATTGGCATACCTCCTCCATACAAATGTATGGTGTTGGTTCATGCTGAAGGTGATGTTCCTTGTGTTACAGTTGAGGAACTCCTACAGAATGCACAACCTCTGCATTGCATCGATGAGACTGTTATACCACTTGGAGAACGTCGTGTTGTTGAAGGCCCTATTCTTCGAGTCCACCCTAGAATGCCAGGGCTCAAACATATTTTCAAGGTGCCCCTTTTCTGCTAGTGCCATTGACTTGAACATTGTGAATGCCAACAACATGTATCCATATGTGAAGGCTCCTCCTTTCTTCCAGGCTTCCTTGCAATCCATGAGTATTTCCTCCAGCAGGTAACTACACTAATTGAATAAAACACCATTGGCATAAAAATCCACCACCGATAATGCATCCAGCGTGCATTCTCCCTTGAAATATGAACTCATGATTTTGTTGGCTATGATGTACAAAGAAATATTGAACATCTCTAGTAGTATGGGGTCGATTTTGGCTATGCACACCCCCTCTTTGTGTGTAACCTTTCATAGAGGCTGGGATTCCCTTTATTTTTTTTGTTCTTACTGAGACCTTGGAATCCTTTGGACACGTCTTCACCCTCGAGGGACATTTCCGTAAGATAGTCGATATCTTTGGCATGGATTGGATACTTCCTATCCACACAAAGACTTATGTTGTTCACCTTGCTGATCAGGAACTTGGTGCACCACACACCATCACCTGTGGTACCGAACACTGGTAAGTCTCTGAGGTTCATGATAGTTCAGTTAAATAGGTTGATAAATTTGGGATTTGGCACAAACTGCATGCCTCCCAACTCATCTAGAGTGATACTCCAGAAGACGTCTATGTTCATCTAGGGGAACAAGACTTCATCTATTAAGTGGAGATCAAGGAGCTTGAATTGCTACACCTTCCCCTTCAGATCACCCATGACCTCGACTCGGGGTTCAAAGAGCTCATCTGGTACTACATATTTGTAAATGATGCTTCGACTTCCTGTAGATATTGACATTGTGGGTTCTAAGTTATCAAAAAAATCGATGAATGGGTTGCATCCCTGGGTGTTCAGACCTACAGTGGAATTCCACAGGTCATTGAATGTTCATATGGAGTCTCTAACTCCTACAACCCTATGGATGGTCCTGGCACAAGCCTCAGCCTCAATGCTAATGGCACGAGTTTCAAAATCTCTATTCTGACCAAGCAGAGTTGCAACAACTCTCCACACTATTGAGGGTTTTGGAGAACCAACTCAATCTATTCCTGTGCAGATGTTGCACTCTGCCCAGAGGTTGAATATGTTTCCTTCTAAACAACTAGTATCTCCTTCTCTTGGCATGACCCCTCTTCCATAGTTTCACTTCCCATGGCACCCTCAACCTTGGCCATTGAGGAAATGTGTTAGGGAATTTTAGCTTGTGGCTCCTCTACCATTTGAGTATCCTTTTGCTACAAAATATGTACAATTTGTTGGTCTTGGGCATCAAGGTTCAGGCCAGTTAGCTGCTGTCGCTGCTCAAATACTTCTGGGTTTGGACCAGGAACTTCCTGTCCCTTGTCGATTAAATATGGGCTTGTTTTTGGAAGTTATAACTCAACTATTTATGGGGGATTGAGCTACATGGGCTCTGGACGAGTGGTTTTGGTTGGATTTGTGGTTTCTAGGGGTGGAAACTAGGGTAATGGTGGTGATGGAGGGTTCTCAGTGATGATGGTTTGTGGAAGGGTGTTAGGCTTAGGGTCATGCTGAATATGAATGATGGGGGCTGTGTGGGACATTGAGCGAGTGCGGGGGATGATGAATGAAAGGGTTTGGGGGTCAAGAAATTTTCTCAGTGATACTCTTGTTCTAAACTTCTTATCCATTGCTTCTGTAATGAACACAACACTCAGGACATCCATACCTGTCAATAGGGGTTACTCTAGTAGCTGTGAGAATATCGACAATGTTCTTTTCTTCCTCTCTAGTGGTTGCATCTCCTCCTCATCTTCAGAGTCTGTATGTACCAACACTTCTTTATTCGATGCCTCTGAGCCTAAGCTTGGTCCTACCCCTACTTATTTGCCTTTCTTATTCAATAGCTTGGCAGGAAAAACATAGTGCATTTCTAACTTGTGCAGGTTTTGTTTAACTCCCAACCACATCATTACATATTTGTTGAAGGCATCCTCATATAAGTAGAATGGAAACATCCTTGAGTGGAAGTCATCCCTATTGGCATACCTCCGCCATACAAAAGTATGTTGTCGGTTCATGCTGAAGGTGATGTTCCTCGTGTTTCAGTTGAGGAGCTCCTGCAGATTGCACAACCTCTGCATTGCGTTGATGAGACTTTTATACCACTCGGAGAAATTCCTGTTGTCGAAGGCCTTATTCTCCGAGTCCACCCTGGAATTCCAGGGCTCAAACATGTTTGCAAGGTGCCCCTTTTTTGCTACCGCCAACAGTATTCCACCAGGTGGCATCGACTTGAATATTGTGAATGCCAACAATAGGTATACATATGTGAAGGTTCCTCCCTTCTCCTAGGCTTCCCCACAATCCATGAGTAGTTCCTCCAGCAGGTAACTACACCAATTGAATACAGTGCCATTGGCACAAAAATCCACCACCGATAATGCATCCATCATGCATTCTCCCTTGTAATACGAACTCATGAATTTGTTGGCTATGATGTAGCAAGAAATATTGATTGTCTCTGGTAGTATGGGGTCGATTTTGGCTATGTATCCCCCCCCTTTGTGTGTGTAACCTTTCATAGAGGTTGGGATCCCTTTTATATTGTTTGTGCTTACTGAGACCCTGGAATCCTTTGGACACGTATTCACCCTCGAGGGACAGTCCTATAAGCTAGTGGATGTATCTGGCGTGGATTGGATACTCCCTATCCAACCAGAGACTTTTGTTGTGCACCCTACTGATTAGGAGCTTGGTTCACCGCACAACATCACCAGTGGTACCGAACACTGGTAAGTCTCTAAGGTTCATGATAGTTGAGTTAAACAAGTTGATAAATTTGGGATTTGGCATGAACTGCATGCCTCACAGCTCATATGGAGCGATACTCCAGAAGACATTTGTGTTCATCTGGGGCAACAAGATTTCATCTGTTAAGTGGAGATCAAGGATCTTGAACTGCTACACATTCCCCTTCAGATCACCCACGACCTCGACTCGGGGGTTAAAGAGCTCATTTAGTACTGCGTCTTTGTAAATGGTGCTTTGACTTCCTTTATATCTCGACATTGTGGGTTCTAAGTTATCAAAAAATTATGTGGTGGAACAAGGATTTGGGTATCACAACTATGGGTCTCAAGATTACACAGGCTTTCTCACTCTATAGAATTTGAAAATCACTAAGTGATTTCTAAAAATAATGTGTTCTACGACGAGTTCTCAGAGAATTATACTCAATCTTATTTGGAAATATCAATAATAACTTTTGTTCATCATGACCCTATGGATGCAACTTGGATCAAAGTTGTCTGACGGGACAGGTTAATGGGGTAAATCCTATTGGGCGATTCTAGCATTTACTGTGAAATTTGGACAGAGACGTGGCCGATTTCAGACCTTACCATTTGACGGATGGGAATCTTGGCACGAAAAATGATGGCATCTTCACATATCACAGATTCATGGCTTAACTGAATACAGATGGGGTACCTTAATAATAATAAAGGATGTGACTAGACTGGGTTTGTGTGGCACATGGACTCAGATTGCATTCAGATTTGTTCTCCCTTCGACCACAAAGGGGTCCCCATCATATTAATGACTTCCATTAATGGGTTCTTTTATGCTTCAGATCCTATGCTGAGTAAGTAGATATGCATCGAACAACATTTAAATAGAAAAGGAAATGAACTATGTGTCTCGACGCAACACTGCACATGTCGACCTTATTAACTGAATTTACATAAATTGTAGAAAACTCAAATCAAAATACTATACATGCTCCTTCAGACTACATAAAAGTACTTTAGCTCATTTTTTAGACATATAGAGTTTCATGAGAGTTCCATTCACCCATCATGGCTGCAACATACCATCTAGTTGTGCAATTCTGACTGCTCCTGAACGTCGAATATCCGCAACTATAAATGGTCGCAACCAATGCATGCACAAATTTGGTGGATGCTTCTTTTACTGAATTTCATAGATTAGGAAATTGTCTCCTTGTGAAAATACTTTAGTATTAATTTGCCTGTCATGTATTGTAGCACCCTAGGTTTCTAACCCCCATTATAAATAATGTATTGTTACAATATTGAGAGGTGAGAGTGACCAAACAATTATTAAAAGACCAGTGTGCCCAAGAAATCTAATGTTTTGATCATTATTAATAATAAATACATTGATGGCTTCTAAACGAACAAGGACTAGAGATATAGAGGGATATGATTCCACAAGAGAGGGGGCTTGAGGGGAGGAATGTTTATTTCCTATTTTAATTACCCTTTTTTCTAATGGAGTGGATCAGTTACGTGAGCTTCTTGGGGGAGGCCAAGAGGTTCTTAATTCCCCAAGAAATACTTAAATACACCCCTAGACTATTGGGGGGGTTGGTTTATGGCTCATTTTCTCTTTTTCTCATTCTCTCCTTCATTCACTTATGAGTTCATTCACTTTCTCACTCGTTCATTCATCATGTCCTTAACTATCGCTCATTGACCCATCCTCATCCATGTCTTTGCTTGAGAAAGGAAAATGAACTACCGAAGAGTAGTCATGGTATTGTTGGATTTAGTAGTCATTGGTGTAATCCAGATATGACTTGAGGCTTGCATGTCTAATATGCGTTGTCCCATGTCTAGCTTTTTTCACAGCTGCAAGTCCTGAGAGTTCCAACATTGAGATGATGGACCAGTTGCGATGGAGCCATGGAAGGAGAAGGATTTCTTGAGGGACTGTGTGGGAAAGAAGGGTGGAGGTCCATTCTTTTGGGTGGTGTAGGTTGTGTAGAAGAGAGTTGGGTACTTGTATTGTTGTGAGTGATGGGAAATCCTATGAGAGGTTGAGTGATGACTGGTTTGGGAAGCCAAGTAACACTCTGGAACCGTCCTTCTGGATTCATATCCTTGGCTTCGAGGTGACACTGATGTTGAGATTTGGAACAATAGTGTCTACGGTTGGGTGGAACATCCTTGGTCTATAGTGAGTTGCTCTCATCTTTTATAAACATAAGTGCTATCTGTTATGGTATTAATTACTTGTATATGAATGTATTTCACTGTGTATTTATTTATCGTTTAATTGAATCTTTAGAAGATGCATTTTTTTTGGTTATTGTTGTGCATGTTGTTAGATCTTTTCTTTTATGCATATTTATTAATTTGAAAAGGTATCGATAATAGAAAGAAGTCCCAGGGTGGGATTGAAGGTGGAGTACCCCGGCCTATGGGTGGTTGGGGTGTGTTAAATATTGGTATCAAAGATTCTGGTTGAAACACCAAGATTCATGGTTGAGATTGAACTCTGATCGTGAAGTTGAAAAAATCAGGAGGAATGGTGTTGCAGAATCTACAGAGGAGCTAGAACATCAGATATTATTTGTAAGGATTCGAAGGATCATGACCATCCCTTTCGAATTTGGGAGTGATCGACACTATGGGATCGAGAGAGATCTAGGATCACTATATTGGAGGGAAGGTTAACAAGGGTTTTTTGATGAGGGAGAAGAAAAGGTTAATTCAGAACTGTTAGATCGCATTGTAGAGAAATCGACGGAGGGGAGGCATTCCAGGGATTGGGAAGAAAATTAAAATTTTCGCAAGTTGTGATCCCATAATCGCTCAGGATCATTGATATTTCTAGATGAAGATATTAATGGTGAATATAAATCCCACTACGAACGAGCATCATCGCTTTGCGTAGATTGGCAGGGAAATTAAAGAGTGAGTGATTTGAGTCTTCGCAATCACTCGTGTCCATTGATATTCAAGAAGGGGACATGTGATAGGTGAGTTCATACATCAGGAGGAAGCAAGAATAATTTGAGTGAGCAAGGGACTCCTAAAGCCTGAAGCTCCAAAGAGACAGAGTAGATCCAGACCATTGATTGAAGTGGACACGTGGCAGGAGATCCTACACTTTGGTAGATAACTGCTTCAGAAGAAAGACAGATGCGAAAATCCATAACTCCAAAAGGTCCGAAGGATGGAGTTCATCTGGATTGTCCATCAACAAGGATGCACGACACCAGATCTCTTACTTTAGATACTTAGTGCTACAACAGGTTTTGCAGATAGAAGCACTAGGGAAAGAACTACCCGAAGTCCCGAAGTAATTGAGTACCATTGATCTCAAAAAAACAAGAACCGTTTATCTTTGCAAGAGTATCTCCCGAAGCCCAAAGTCCAGGGTTAATATGAACTGTCCAATAAGGGAGACACATGTCGACAGATTGGCAATTTTAGGAGTTCGAAGTTCGGAAGAATTGGAATTGTGCTTATGTGGAAACTCCCAAATCCTGAAGAGTCAAAGTGGTAGGGCATGATGATGTCACCTGGAGGTGATATGGACCTCGAAATGAAAGCATAAAATATTCCAAAGCCCAAAATTTCCAAGTGAGGTGGCTCACAGACGTCACCTAGGATGGTGTGGAAACATAGGATGTGTGGCATGTGTCAGTGAGTTTTGAACCTGTAGAGGATTGAAATGTCAGTTAGAATGTGACATGTGTCACCCACTTGACTGGGCACACTAGAGGAAATAGATTTGACAGTTTTCATTGGGTCGAGAACTCTCGAAGGCCCGAAGTCCAGAGTACATATCAACCATTGATCTATGAGAGACATGAATTGATGGATCATTGACTTCGGGTGAAATAAATCTGGGAGAAAATGAATAAAGAGAGTTTGAATCTCCCAAAACCCAAAGAGCCAAAGTGATTCATAGGCATCGATATACGAGAACACATGCGTCGATAGATTGTGAACTCCGGGTGAATATTTTTTGAGAGGAAGAAAGTGGCAGAATTTGAGACTTCTGAAGGCTGAAGTCCCAAAGTGGACTAGAGTCATTGATTGGAGGTGGACGCATGGTGCCTAATATAGAACTTCGGGTACAGAGTACTTCGAGGAAAAGAGAAGGTTGAAAGTTTCATACTCTCGAAGCAGGGACTCCCGAAGTGGATCTCGATTTTTGATAGTCAATGAGGATGAGGACCATTTATCTAGTCCTCGATGAAGGTTTTTAAGTTGCGAAGTGCCAGGAACGATTTGGTCGTGGTTTCGATCCATGGTCACCTGGGAAAGTGGTTTGAAGGGAGTGCCTGTGCATAATTAAATTTTGTATCGGCTAAGGGATAACATGAAAGTGTTATATGATGCATATTGATACATATATGTTCTTCATGAATTGAGAAGAAAAAGGACTTGCAACATGGTTTGGAAATTTTTGTTTATCATATGCATAATTCTAACAAAATGGTCACTTGCACATTTTGCAGAATTAAGAGATTAAACATATCATCTCAGAATTAAGATTCGAGAGATGGGATAAGGTGAGGAAGCCTCCAGCCATGAGAGAGAAGTTGAAGGCTAGAATATCAGATTTGGTAATGCAGATATAGATCCCAATGGATGCAAGCGAAGAGGAGAGAAGGAAACATTAATAGAAATTGTAAGAACCCTGAAAATAGAAGTGCAGAGCTACAAATAATAAAATGAGATACTGATGAGAGAGAAAAGTCATATAAATGCTCGAGTGTTTCATAACTTAAATCAGTTTTAGAGGAAAATGAAGAAGGGATCAAACTAAAAACAAGAGGAAGAAGGAAGGTTTCATAAAAGAAGAGAGGATCATGGAGGAGATTTTTATTCAAGAATTTCCAGTAGAACTCATAGACACCACTCACCTCCTTACTCAAAAATAAAGTTTTATGCATTGAAATATTCCATAAGCAGTCTAGAGGTCTTTCCTATTAGGCACCAGAGAAGGAGACAAGAAGTAGACAACTTGCAAGGAGAGTTGAGGAAGCTTAAGACATCCTCCTTTGATAGTGAAAAAGAAAGGGAAGATGATACCAAAGAATGGTTTCTTGGACTCAAGAGGTATTTTCAATTGCACAACTATTCATCAAAACTAGAAGCCAATATTGCCACCTACCATTTACATGGGAAATGTTAGAAAAATAGGACCGTGGAGCAATAAAATAAAACAAATGCAGAAATAAAACAAAGAAGATACACAATAAAATAGAGACACAGATGTATGTGGTTAACCCAGTCTGGGCTACGTCCACTAGAGAAATTTCCAGGTCCTTCCTTTATTATTATCCAGTATATGAAGGGATACAACCTACAACAAGCCCACTATAACTTCCTCTTCTTTCTCTCATAGTATCCTATCTCAGAATACAATATTCACCATCAACCATAGTCGCAATACATTTCCCTCATAAAAGAGGGTTTCCTTCTAGAGGAAAAAACCCTAACATAATCTCTATTGTTAGATATGCGACCTTATAATGAACAATCCAGATCTACAATGAAATTACAATATACATTTACAAGGAAATTTTTCCTTCGGGGGTGAGCCGTAATGCATTTCCCTCATAAAAGAGGGTTTCCTTCTAGGGAAAAAAACCCTAACATAATCTCTATCATTAGATCTACGATCTTATAATGAACAGTCCAGATTTACAATGAAATTACAATATACATTTACAAGGAAATTTTTCCTTCGGGGGCTTCGCCCCTAAACCCCTAGAGGGGGTACCCCGTCTTTGCCCCTAAACCCCTAGAGGGGGTACCCCATCTTTGCACTCCCCCACATGGAAGAGTGTACATACTTCTGGGGTGTAAATACTTCATGGGGTATAAACATGGCTGAAATTAAAAAGACCTCTAAATCAGGAATATAATCAGGCTCCACAACCAACAATCTCTCACTTGGAAACTGATCTGAACAACTCCATTGTTGTTTTATATGCTGGACTATGAACCTTTTTGGACCTGGAAAATTTCTCATATTCATATTCATTCTTGAAGACCAACTGAAACTGAGCAGAAACTTAGTTTCTCCTTGGTTACTCTGTTTGTTAACATGCCTGGAGGATTATGGCTAGTGTGTATCTTTTCCAACTTCAAATGTCCATCTTCCAAGGTGGATCATATGAAGTGGTAACTCAACTGTATATTCTTATTCTTTGAATGGAAGGTCAATTTATTTGAAAGATGAATGGAACTCCCACTGTCACAATACAACCTGTTATTCTCTTGCTTCTTTCCAAATTCCTCCATAAACCTTTGTAACCAAATCATCTCTTTACTAGCCTTTGTAGCAGAAACATACTCTGCCTCTGTTGTTGAAAGTGAAACAACCTTTTGTAGTTTTGAAATCCAACTTACTGTTGTTCCACCTATAGTAAACACATACCCTATGGTACTCCTCCTTCTATCTTTATCACCTGCCATATCTTAATCAACATATCCTTGTATAACAGTTTTTGAAACTCCAAAACATAATGCATGATTAGCAATACCTCTCAAGTATCTGAGAATCCACTTTACTACCTCCCAATGCTCTTTACCTGGATTGTTCATATATCTTCTCACAACTCCCACTGTATGTGAAATATCTGGTCTTGTGCAAACCATTACATACATCAAGATTCCAACTATTGATGAATATGGGACCCTGGACATGTATTCTATCTCCTGCTGTGTCTTGGGACAAATCCTTAGTTAATTTGAAATGGCTGGACAAAGGTGTACTAACGGGTTTTTCATTCTACATTCTAAACCTCTCCAACACCTTCTCTGTGTACTCACCCTAAGACAATGTCAGTTTGCTATTTTTCATGTCTCTTGTTATTCTCATACCAAGGATTTTCTGTGCAGCACACAAATCCTTCTTCGCAAATGAATTGGCTAATTGCTTCTTGAGCACATTTATATCCTGCATATTAGAACCTGCAACAAGCATGTCATCTACATACAATAGAAAGATAATAAATCTTCCATTTTCTAGCTTTTTAAAATAAACACAATGATCAGAATGACATCTACTATAACCCTGTTCTGTCATAAACATGTTAAACTTTAGATACCACTATATTGGATTTTTCTTTAGACCATATAAGGTCTTCTTCAACCTGCATACCAAATTCTCCTTCCCTTTGACCTCATACCCCTGTGGCTGTTGCATATAAATATCTTCCTCCAAATCCCCATNTTCAACTTGTAAACCCATTTATTTTGCAATGCTCTTTTTCCTGTAGGAAACTGAACCAAGTCCCAAGTATGGTTATTTACCAAGGAATCCATTTCCTCTTTCATGCCTCTCTCCCACTTCCTTTTGGTGTCTACCTACATTGCCTCTTCATAACATTTTGGTTCACCAGAATCAATCAACAATAAATAATACAATGAAGGAGAGTATCGTTTAGGGGGTATACTTAACCTAATAGATTTTCTAACAACACTTGCAAGTGTTTGAGGTACCCTCTGCTCCTATTGTTGTACATTTTGATTTTCTGGTTCCTTTGGAATTTCATTTTCAGTGATCTCATCAAGCACTGTGTATTCTTGTTTTTCTTTTTCCTGTTTCTTTCCTTGCAACTGATATTTGTACATGACCTTCTCATTGAATATGACATCTCTACTCCTAATAATTTTGTTATTTTCATAATCCCATAAGCGATAAAAAAAATCATTAACACCAGATCCAATAAAGGTACACTTCTTGGATTTTTCCTCAAGCTTTGTTCTATTTTCTTTATCAATAAGAACAAATGCTTCACAACCGAAAGTTTTCAAAAAAGAATAGTTTACCTTTTTTCCTATCTATTCCTCCTCTAGAATTCTACCATCCAAAGAGCTTGGAGGTCCTCTGTTTATTAAGTAAACAACAATATCAACAACATATGTCTAGAATTGTAAGGGAAAACCAACATGCAATCTCATACTCCTTGCACGCTCCATGATTTTCATGTTCATCCTTTCTGACACACCATTTTCTTGTGGTGTTCTTGGAACTATCTTCTCTCTACGAATCCCATGGTATGAAAAATAATCATCAAACTCCTTGCTGCAATATTCACCTCCATTATCTGATCCGAGACACTTCAAATTTTTTCCTGTCTCGTTCTCATCCAAAGCTTTCCATTTGTTAAAAGTATAAAAAACATAAGATTTTTGTTGAATGCAAGAAACCCAAGTTTTTCTAGTTCCATCATCAATAAAAGTAATATAATAATGAGATCCACCAAGAGATGATACCTGAGCTAGTCCCCGTACATCTATATGCACGAGCTCTAACCTTTCACTCTTTGCTTCTTTTATGACTCTAAGAAATCTGACTCTCTTTTGTTTTCCATAAACACAATGCTCACAGAAGTCCAAATCAATTTGTTTAAGATCTGGCAATTTTTTTTTTTGTGAAGTATCTGCATCCCCTTCTCACTGATGTGTCCAAGCCTATGATGCCACAATGTTGTATCCACTCCTGTAGAAACTAAAGATATAGAAGAGTCATTATTACCAGTACATAAATACAATGTACCTACCTTCTCTCCTTTTTCTATAACCAATGATCCTTTGA
>JASDQU010738380.1:255029-274069 GCA_032191745.1 Picea mariana | reverse complement strand
TCGAAGCACAGCCACTAGGAGTGGACGATCCTACTTCAAAGAGACAAGCTTTCACGATGCTGAAACACCACTGTTCAACACTATTGACTTTCATGATGCTGAAACACCACTGTCCAGCACTGTTCATTTTTCCCGATGCTGAAACACCACTGTTCAGCACGTTTCATTCTTCCCACTCCCAAAACACTACAGTCCGCCATCTCCTCACCATCCTTCATCGATGAAACAACACCGTCCAGCTATTGTTTCACCTTTTCTTTTCCGTTTCTAAAACCCTTCATCATTTTTCCCGATGTTGAAACACCACTGTTCAGCACGTTTCATTCTTCCCACTCCCAAAACACTACAGTCCGCCATCTCCTCACCATCCTTCATCGACGAAACAACACCGTCCAGCTATTGTTTCGCCTTTTCTTTTCCATTGCTGAAACACTGTTGTCAACAACCCTTCATCATTTTTCCCGATGCTGAAACACCATTGTTCAACACTTTTGACTTTCTTCCGATGCTGAAACACCACCGTTCAACACTTTTCACTTTCTTCCGATGCTGAAACACCACCGTTCAGCACTTTTCACTTTCTTCCGATGCTGAAACACCATTGCTCAGCAATTCTTCATCTAGCAATTGTTTCGTTCTTCTCTGTTGATGCAACACCAGTCTTTCACCATCGTCTATCAGCAAGCTTCTACACCCTTAGATTATAGTTTGTCCTTCTAGTCAGCAAACCCTCGACACAATTTATCTATTAGATCAAAAGTATCCATCACGACCGGACTACCACGACCAGGCATGATATTTTGTTTGCAGAACAAATCAAACGGTAAGGCGAGGTATGTAAATTTTATGTAATTCAGTTAGACTATAGTTAATGAGAAAGATTCTAAGTCATTATGACCATTCAAGTGCAATCATTACGAGTCGCACTTAACGGGAGGGGAAGTACACATCAAATCCGCGATACCATCATTTCACCCAATTTCACCGCCGCCATCCCCATTCCACCACCTTGTCGCGCATTTAACCACTATTCCTGCATATAGTCCCTCGGAAAACTCACTCTGTGCAGAGTTGATACACAAACTCTCGACGCTGTATCTTACTGAGCTAGTATCCATGGGAGGATCTGTCATACAAAATGAGCCCGCCACCACAACACTGCTCGAACACTATCCAGCAGCATATCAAATATTCCAGCAGGCAGGATGGCTCAGTTACTTCTAGAGACTCCAGTGGTATAATGAACAACAGGTCCTGCAATTTTCCCTAAACCTTCAGGAGGACCATTCTGTCGTCGAAGGAGTTCGAATTTCAGTGATAGAGGACGATATAGCATAGGTCTCAGGCCTCCCTATTAACGACACTCACATATTCAGCAGAAAACATATCATTCAGAATGTGCAGCAGAACTTTTTCCTTCCAGAGGAACGAATTGTACCTAAAGGCCGAGGCGTTCAAATCAGCTCATTTCCACCTCCATGGTCGGGAGTTGCAAGATTCATCAAGCATTACCTAGCCTGAGAGGGCTGATACCAGGTAGTGTATCAACACGATTTCCTTCTGTTATCCCATTTAAGGCACAATCGTCAGGTCAACATTCTTTATTATTTACTGGGTTGTTTGAAAAATATGGCGCATTACTGTAGAAAAGCTAAAGATCCCACCCTGTCACTCACCCACCATCGTCTTGTCCAATTACTCATCCAAAGGGGTTTTTCCCAACAAAACCCCCCAGTAAATAACCCACCTATAAACCCCCAAGTAGCTGCCGAAAATTCTGAAAACCTCCAAGAGCAGCAACCTCAAAATCCCCCAGACTCCCCAGAAAGACCCAATATCCCACCTACAAAACCAACCAGACCAACCAATTCCCCTGCCATACCAATACCACCTCATACCTTACCAGAGTCATCCACTCCCTCCCTTCATATTCTTAGTGATGAATCTGAACCAGATAATTCCGCCTGTCCCATCATTGAAGAAAGGCCTTCACGAAAACAAAAAGAAGCTTCCCCCTTTCCACCCTTCTTACGGAAAAAAAGAACAAGAGCCTCCACAAGGCCACCCTTGATGACCACTACCCTAGTTCCCCCACCGATTCAACTGATACCCCGTGCACCTCCAACCTCCCCCATCCCGGGATCTTTGCCTGTCCCACCCTCGGGCACTGAAACACAAGAACCAGATGCCCAGGGTGGTGCGCCATCTTTTCTTTCAAACCCTGTAGCTGAAACAAAAGAACCAGCTACCCATTCAGTGGCTGAAACACAAGAACCGGCCATAGCTGCCACACAAGAACCAGCTACGGCTGCAACACAAGAACCAACCGCTAACATTGAAATTGAGATACAGGAATTAGAGACCCCGGATGTTGCAACACCATTCTCCTCAAATAAAGTAGCTGCAACACAAGAACCAGCTACCCAATCAGTGGCTGAAACACAAGAACTAGCCATAGCTGCCACACAAGAACCAGCTACGACTGAAACACAAGAACCAGCTGCTGACATTGACATTGAAATTCAGGAATCAGAATTCGAAGGTGCTGAAACACTACTCTCCTTACACCAAGAGGCTGAAACACAAGCATCAGCTGCCATTCCTATAGCTGCTCCACAAGAACCAGCTAATGAGGCTATGACTGCCACACAAGAACCAGTCACCTCTCAATCTGAACCAAAAATGGCCGATGTCTTGGAAGAAAACGAGTTTTTAAAGTCTCAATTGGAAGCATATCAACAAGAATTAACCAGGGAAAAGGAGGCATATGAAAAAGAATTAAATCGGTACGTCTTAGAACGAACAACAACCTTGTCAAAGCAGACTACAGAGAGCTTGTGTAAAGAATATATGTGTTTCCAATGTGGAGATATTTACTACCAAGCAGGCTATAAGGTAACTCAGGTCCTAGTACCAGGAGCAGCCCCTATTCCTTCACCTTTTTTAGCCAAGGAAGAACCTGCTGCAACACAAGAACCAACAGGCCCTCCTAAGATCAAGACTGAACCTGCTGCAACACAAGAACCAGCAGGTCCTTCCAAGCTCAAGACTGAGCCCTCCATTGCAACAAAAGAAGCCCCTACCTTTGTCAGTAAGGTTGTACAGACAGTTCCTATGGAGGAATTTACACCTCCCAGCCAAATCAATCTCCTGGAACAATCTACTCAGACTTCCCAGCTATGGGATGAACACGCAGAAATACAAAAATGGAAGAAAGAATATGCTGAAACTCAAGCCAAAAACTTGCAAGTGCACAAATAAATCTGGATCAATCATACTTTCTCAAATTGGGAAGCTCTAGAGCAGATACGTGAGGAAGCTCGTGATCTTAAGAAGAAGAACAAAGAATTGAAAGGCAGATTGGTCCCGGTCTTTGATTTGGTGCAGAAGCTACTGGTCACAAGGAAGCCATCTTGCAACTACTCCTTATTCCTGATGGAGAGACTCACATTCTTTAAGATCAAATCCATTCTAAAAGGTAAACCCCATGCAATAATACAATCAGTAGATTTTATCAAAACTTTTGTAGCTGCCTCTACCAGGGATCAACACCTCCTCTATGAGGCATACTTTCATAATGAGGCTATTCCAGAAAACAGGTTGCTAAACATAAATCTCCTTGTTGGGGACATTCAAATTCGAGCATTCACCTCTTTTCTCCTCAATCAAATCATTTGGCAAGATGACTTTTTGGCTGCCAAGCACAATGAAGATAATCGCCTCCTCTGGATTAGACCAGAACCACAGAGGGCAGCTACCTTTATCTCACAATATTATGAGTTCTTAAAACAACCAGGGGTGACTGAACWTGTTCARCARCTACAATCAGAAGTGCTCCAGGATTGTGAACACATCATCAGATCCATAGAGATTCCTRCCCTCCAGGCCAATAACCTRTTTTGGCAGCAATCCACGGAGAAGAGACAACAGCACAATCCTTTTGGTCCTGCCAACCTAGAAGTAGCAATTTCCAGGATACCCAACTACATCCAGTGTGTTAGACATTGTGCTGAAAATTGGATTGGGTACAGGTTTTATTTTTCCATTCTCTGGTTGCCAATAGAAAGGTATCAAGTCAGTTATAAGCTGCCTAAGAAGGCAGAAACAGCAGCATGGCAAAGATTACAGCAGGTGCAAGGTTTCAGAACGCCAACGGACAGTACCTCCCAAAGTTACTGCTTGAGTAACTTACATGCTCATAGTCGGTATCCAGACTCTGATTCAGAGTAAGTTGGGGGGGATGTTAGGACTACACAATGCACCTTTTTGCCTATACTTTTTGCCACTATTATACTATTGATCACCCATATTTAAACTCATACTATCACCTTATCTGATCATTCCAAAGGTATACATCGTCCCTTCTCATTTACTATACGTTTAATCTGTTTTGCATAATATTTTACATCACTCTCGTACTTGGCCATTGATTAGAAATGCATAAGTGTTCAAAACTGCAGATTAGCATCTAAGGCCTGTTGCCGAAACACAGAACTATCACACAGTCCAAGGTCGTTGTTGCTGAAACACAGAACTGATGCCGGAACACAGAGTTGTTGTACAGTCTGAGGTCGTAGATGCTGAAAAACAGAGCTGCTGTACAGTCCGAGGTTGCAGATGCTGAAACACAGAGCTGTTACACAGTCCAGAGCTGCAGATGCTAAAACACAAGGAAACCATTATAGTCAGCGGTCAACAGAGCACCAACCGTCGCTCCCACGTAACAATGCTGACACAGTCAAGAGCGCAATTCACGTGGCTGAAACAGCCCGCGAATTGCGATGCTGAAACAGCATCAGCAGCAACAAGAAGAAGCTGTTACACCAGCCGTAACAACAATACCTCATTCAGCTCCTGTAATAGCATTCTGTTGTGCGATACTAGGACATCCTATTCTGGTTTAGAAAGTAGATCAGACTAAAGATAGGACTCAGATACACATTGTAATTTTTTATCAATTGTATCGATGGGGTTCCCTCTTTAAATAAGAGGAAATCATCATTCGAGGGAGACAAGTTTTTATGTATTGAAAAGCTTCAGAGAGAGGGACGTACGTCATTTTTCAGACTGTAATATGATATTTTGATAGATAAATAAAAGACTGCTTTGAGTATCCTTCTTTAGTTTTCCCGTTTCAGGGGAATCTTGTGAGAAGGGAGGGCCCACCTTCATCACAAGATTCACCCATTAGTTCTAGAAGTGTGTTAGTTCAATTTCTGTTTAATTAACTTTTGTTTGCTGAAACACTACTTTTAATGAATTCATCTTTGCTGAAACACTATTGAACTCTGTCTTAGTTTATTGAATGAAATTTGTAATTCTTTTTATTAGCAATCTTGTGTGATGATTTTATGGTGCTAGACAAAAAATGGGTTAAGGGTTCCTGCTCAAAAAGGAAGGCACTGGAACATCCTGTTCTCTGTAGATTTCCATTACTTCTGCAAATGTGCTAGCCAGAGATTGGGTTAAGGGTTCCTGCTAAGAAAGGAAGGGATCAGAACATCCTGTTCTCTGTAGATTTCATTACTTCTGCAAGTGTGCTAGTCATAGATTGGGTTAAGGGTTCCTTCTCAGAAAGGAAGGAATTGGAACATCCTGTTCTCTATAGATTTCATTACTTTTGCAAGTGAGCTAACCAGAAACTGGGTTAAGGGTTCCTGCTTAGAAAGGAAGGAATCGGACTATCCTGTTCTCTGTATACCTCAATTATTTTTCACAAGTGTGCTAATCAGAAATAGGGATAAAAGTTCCTTCTTAGAAAGGAAGGAATTAGATGGCCTTGTTCTCTGCTAGATAGAGTTAATTGTCATCTGCATTACTGTTTTCATGAAGAGTGTTAGTACTGAAGTCTCTATTCGAGAGTAAGGGTCCTGTTCTCTGGTTGCAGAATTGTTGTTCTTTCCTATTGCAAGTGTTATTTTTAATGTAATCCAAGATTCTTAGATTAATCTTTAAGATCTGCAATAGGGAAGTTGCTTTCCTGTGATTTAATTCAGAACTTCAGTATATTGAAACAAGTGTGATTAGCATAGTTTCTTTTACTACAACTCTAAGTTGCTTTTGGAATTGAGCATATATAGTGCGTGGTTATCTTTGAAATAATAGACTTCCCTGGGTTGATAATTTATGTATCACTTGGTTGTTTGAGTCAATTAAGCCATTATAGTGACCAACAGGAGGGACTACCTTGGGTATCGTGTATAATTTCATGTTCAAAGTAATAATAACACTACGAGGCTTAGACTCATATACAACATGATGTTTCCATAAATAAGGTTGGCCCAAAATAAAATTACAAACTTGACACAGACCCCCAAACCCTCAGGTCCAAGGTCCACACAGGATCATTCTAATCTACCCTTTGAGTCTAATTGACTCTTTGGTTTCCCCACAGGAAATTCCCTTCACACACAACAGTGTATCCACAGGACCTTATGGGTGTGCCCGAGTAATCAAACACGAAGCATCAAACAAGATCTCCTGACCCGAAATAGGATCATGCCCTTCGCAAGTTTGGGACTTTGGGTTTCATGATTTTGCAATCCTTGATGTCAAGGGTTCCTATCCCTACAACCTCCGAAACCTGAATTGTTGAACTCCGATGCACTCAGCAAAGGTTGAATTTTCAACGAGCTTCTCACTTTATCAGGATTTCTAATTTTGGGATTTTGCGAATCCAAATACAAGACTCCTAGTCCTTCGACCTTTGAACCCCGAAATGGTCAACAAGGTTTGACTCTACCTGGCAACAAGTACACCACCTATCACTCTTCCCAGGTTTCGGGACTTTCGCTCCCAAAGTGCTACCTTCTCTGTTTCCCGACACCCGAAGTGTCAAAATCCCGAAATCCATCACTTCCTATCACAACTCGCGATTTCAGGACTTTCATTCCACTGCACTCAACTTCTTGTTGTCAGGACCCCCAAAATGACGAAATGATCTGACGAATTAGACAGATCAAGATTGATGGTTGACATGAATCTTGGCATCAACAGAATAGACTCTTCCAAACCTTATCTACCCTGTAATTCTTCTGGATCCTACGGCCTTCTCTACTTCGTGACTTCTTCACAGAGAGTTTCGGCCACTCGTTACTCCTTGATAACTCTTGCGAAATAAACCAAGGTTCTTCCACTAGAACTTAACTTTCGTTGGATGACTTCGACCCTTGTCTCCCTTCGAAGTAGTTCGAACTTGTCCTGCTTTGAACCCTCTTGAGCTTTCCTTGGCCACTTCGAGCCTTGAAAGAACTCCTACATGCACTCCTTGCAGCAACCTTTCGAATACTCCTGGATATTCTACCTCCCGACTCTATGCACTCTCTGCAATGGTAGTCTTTCAATTCACTCCTTGGTTGATAAGTTCTAAGCTTTCAACTAGCCTGCACACACCTTGCATGGCTTCTGTGCTTCACCTGCACTTCTGCAAGAATGAGAACAACGGTATCTCTTATGAACTTTCAGAGATAAACTCTGAACCTCCGTCAACGCACTCCTTGCGGACGATTTCACTGCACTCCTTGCAGGAACTTATCTCACTTAGGAAGAGAAACAATTGAAACTCATTCTCTCTCTCTCTTAGACTTCAAACATTCAACATGAAATCATACATTCACACAATATTAAAGCAAATGCATAACAGAGATAATAACAACCATAAGCATACCATTTAGCATGTATACACAGAGAAAATCATAACACCATGAATCTAAATCAAAGTTTTATATATTAATTCAGAACTTATGTACATGGGTTCTTCTCTACAACTCTTTAGTACAACTCTTTCTTTCTGCTCTATGCTTAATGATACAATGCTCTCTAATGTTACAAATGATACAAAGGTGAGGGTGTCTATAGTCATTTTCCCTCCTGGTCCTAAAACTGTCTAATCTTCATTCAAACCTACCTACTTTCATTTACTATGCATAAATTCCTTAATGTTTTACAGATGAGAGAAATTGCTCAAGATCTATTTACAATATGTAAGTATGTTTCCCTTTAACTATTACATTAATGTTTCAAAACTATTTCAAAACGTGCGTTGGTGGTCTTCCAGTTGTCTTCCCCTTCACGCTCGCTTGACTGCTTACGATGCTTCTGCATCATACTCCCTCGCTTGAAAATTTTCATGAACTCTTGTTCATGAGCTCTTGCACGGTCTGTCCATGCTTCTTCAGCTCTGTAAGGGTACAAATTTGAGATGTTGAATATCGGTGAAATTCCGATCCCATCGGGTAATTCAATCTCATATGCGTTTGCCCCAAATTTCTTTACGATCTTGCATGGTCTAATATTCTTCATTTTCAGTTTGTTATATGTTCCCCTTGGGAACCTTTCTTTCCTCAGATGTGCAAGAATCAGATCACCAACTTCAAACTGAGTTTCTTGCCTGTGTTGATCTTCTCTGCGCTTGTATTCTTGATTCAAATTTTGCAAACGTTCCCTCACTTGGCTGTGAAGTTCCTTCATTGCTTCTACAAAATCCTCTGCATTAGCACTTCTAGTTTCATTCTGTTCTAAATTCTTCAATTCAGAAACTCCCCTTGGCTGCATTCCATACACAATTTGGAATGGACTCTGCCCTGTGATTCTATTGATAGAATCATTATAATCAAATTCCGCCTGTGGCAGAATGTGATCCCACTGATCGTGTTGTTCAATCACTAGGCATCTCAGTAAATCTCCCAAGCTCCTATTCACAACTTCTATTTGCCCATCGGTCTGAGGATGATACGATGAGCTAAAAGACAAACTTGTCCCTAGATTTTTCCATAAAGTCCTCTAGAAATGTCCCACGAACTTGGTATCTCTATCTGAAACAATACTTCTTGGCAAGCCGTGAAGTCTAACAACTTCCTTGAAAAACAGGTTCGCAATATGAGTTGCGTCGTTGGTTTTCTGGCATGGTATGAAATGTGCCATCTTGGAAAATCTATCGACTACCACAAAGATTGAATCAAAACCTCTTTGTGTCCTTGGCAGTCCCAATACGAAATCCATGCTTACTGCATCCCACGGCATTTCTGGTATGGGTAGTGGCTGATACAACCCTGTATTCTTTATTTTCCCTTTTGTGTGTTGAAACATTCTGCATATGTCCACAAATTTATTAACATCTATCCTCATTCCTAGACAAAAATATGAGCCATTTAATTTCAAGAACGTTTTTTCATGACCAAAATGTCCGACCAATCCTCCACTATGTTTTTCTTTCAGTTGATTCTCCCTCATGGAGCATTTTGGAATACATAACTGATTTCTCCTGAATAACAATCCATCTTGGATCACGTATTCGGTCCATTGGCTTCTGTCCCTGAGAATTGGATTCTCAGATGCCTCATACGCCTCTTTAAAATCTCAGTCATCCTTGTACATTTCTTTGAGGTTATCAAAACCCAAAGTTTTGACTCTGAATTCCTGCATCAGCAAACATTTCCTGCTCAAAGCATCAGCAACTTTGTTAGCAGTTCCAGAGATATGCTTAATTACAAAAGTAAAATTCTTCAAGTATCCAACCCATTTAGCGCACTTTTGGTTCAACTTCTCTTGTTGAGTCATGAATTGTAAAGCATGATTATGGTTGTACAAAACAAAATCTTTAGGAACCAAATAATGTCTCCATTTCTTCAGCGCTTGTATGGCTGCATAGAATTCCTTGTCATATGTTGAATATTTAATCTTTGCTTCATTCATTTTTTCACTGAAGTATGCGACTGGTTTGTCATGTTGGCTCAAGACTTCTCCAATTACAAATCCACTAGCGTCACACTTGACCTAAAATGTCTTACTGAAATCTGGCAACACCAAAATTTGTTGTTCAGTAATCTTTTTCTTCAGCACATTGAAACTTTTTTTTGCTTCCTCTGTCCAATGAAAATATTTGTGTCTTTTCTTCACCGTGTCCATCATTGGTGCGCTAATCCCACTAAAATTTCGGATGAATTTCCTGTAGAAACTAGCCAATCCATGGAAGCTTCAAACTTCGAACACACTTTTCAGTGATGGTCGATTCTTGATTGCGTTCACCTTCTCTGGATCCATCTTCAACTCATTTGTAGAGATAACAAAACCCAAATAAATGAGTTATGTCCTCATAAATGTCGATTTCTTCATATTTATCAGCAATTTCTCTTGCTACAATTTCCTCGTCACTGTAGCTAAATGCTTCAAGTGTTCTACTTCTGTTTTGCTGAAAATCAATATATCATCAAGATATACAATGACAAATTTTCCTATCAAATATTTCAGGACTTCATTCATCAACCTCATGAAAGTACTAGGTGCATTTGTTAAGCCAAATGGCATAACAAGCCATTCATACAACCCTTCATTTGTCTTGAATGTTGTCTTCCATTCATCACCTTCTCTCATACGAATTTGATGATATCCACTTTTCAAATTAATCTTTGAAAAATAATTTTCTCCACTCAAGCAATCCATCAAATCATCCATCCTTGGCAACAGAAATCAATATATGATGGTAATTTTATTGATTTCCCTTGAGTCTGTACACATCCTCCAACCTCCATCCTTCTTTGGGTTGAGCACTGTTGGAAGAGCGCATGGACTCAAGCTCTCTCTAACCAATCCTTTGTCCATTAAATCTTAGACTTGCCTCTTGACTTCTTCATTCTCCTACAGCGTCAGCCTGTACACTGCTTTGTTTGGTAAACTAACCCTAGGTATAAGATCAATATGATGGCTTATACTCTTGATAGGTGGCAACGAACGAGGTAGTTCGTCCACTACTATATTAGCGAATTCTTCCAGCAAATTTTGGATTTCCTCTGGTAAATCATCCACTCTTGTACTGGTTAAAAAAATTCTAGGCTTCCTGACCATGATGAATTGTGTGTCTTCTTTTTTCTTAACCTTCTTAAGAAGTTCCTTCCCACTCATGAGAAGTACAGTGTTGCTCACCTCTGGTTTCACTTCTTTATCCTTAATCGATAGCAACATGTGAGTTCTCCCATTCTTCTCCAGGGTGTATGTGTTCTTTCTCCCATCATGAATCACATTATGTCATATTTCCATGGTCTACCCAGCAATAGATGTCAAACATCCATGGGAATGACATCACACATTATTTCATCCTTATATCCTCCTATTTTAAATTCAACTAAACATTGTTTAGTGACATTTACCTGATGTCCTTTTTGTAACCATAAAACTATGTATGGGCTTGGATGTTCAATAGTATCCATCTCCATCTTTTCTACCATCTCTGTAGAAATGAGATTGTCTGTGCTACCACTATCCACGATGACTTTACATACCCTGTCCTTGGTCTTGCAAGCAGTCTGAAAAATTTTGTTCCTTTGGGCTGGGTTCTCTGCCTCCTTCTCTGGCATTAAGAGAACTTTTCTCACCATCAGTGATCTTTCTCCCTCAGCATCTTTTGCCTCAACATTACGTCCTTGTGCTTCGACAATGTGAGTTTCACCTCCATCTTTCTTTCTATCTGGACATTCATAGGATTTGTGTCCATTTTTTCCACAGGTAAAGCATTTTATTTCTCCACCTCTGCCTCTTCCTCTTCCTCTGGTTCGACGAAAAGTATTTCTATCAGCATATTGTCCTCTCTGTGAGCTTCCTCCTCTCTCATGCTGAGTTTGAGGTTTTTTTTCCCTCTTCTTGAGGTCTCTGAGCTCTGTCTTGGGCAATTGTCTTGCCTCTGGCTTAACTTCTGCCTCGGCCTCTTTGACCTTGCTTTTGTCTCAGCTTCTCTTTAGCTTTCAGAGCCATCTGATAAGCATCTTCTACAGTCTGAATGATCATCATGCTCAACTCATCTTGGATGTCATATCTTAGACCATTCATGTACCTAGCAACCTTTTCATCATCGCTTTCTTGATGAACTTCTCTAATGTTTAGTTTGTAGAACTCTTCAGTGTACTCTTTCACTGTCATCAGCTTCTGTCTCAAATTATGCATTCTCCGAAATAGAGTAATTTGATAATCCTTGGGTATGAATTTTTCCTTCATCTTCGCAACCATTCTATCCCAACTCTTGATTTTCTACTTTCCTTTGCAGTGTCTGTCGGCCTGCAGTTCATCCCACCATAATGTTGCATGCCCTTTAAGTCTTGTGACAACATGCTTGACTTTTCTATCTTCCTCGACATCCTCATAGTCTAAGTATTTATCCAGAGCTCTAATCTAGTCTAGAAGCTCTTCAACATCCAGGTTTCCTTCATACACTGGAATGTCCATCTTTTCTCTACCACCTATCCTAGCAACAGCCCTGAATAGGCATTCATCTACAACATCTTCGACTGTGACTTCTTCTCCATGTCCAGCTTCATTTTCACTGTCAGCCTCAGTGATATCCCCAGTGTCGACTATGTGCCTCTGTGTTGTCTCCATGGCATTAAGCCTAGCACGTAGTTCATGCATTTCCCTTTCCACTGCTGGATCAGGCATTGGCATGGGTCTATCTCTTCTTATCGATGGCATGGCTGAGAAATATTCTTCCTTCCCTTGCTACAGAAAACAAAGAACTTTTTATGTGCTCTGATACCACAACTGATGCAGACCCCCAAACCCTCAGGTCCAAGGTCCACACAGGATCATTCTAATCTTCCCTTTGAGTCTAATTGACTCTTTTGGTTTCCCCTCAGGAAATGCCCTTCACACACAATAGTGTATCCACAAGTCCTTATGGGTGTGCCTGCGTAATCAAACACGAAGCATCAACCCAGATCTCCTGACGCGAAATAGGATCATGCCCTTCACAAGTTTGAGACTTCGGGTTTCGCGATTTTGCAATCCCTGATGTCAAGGGTTCTTGTCCCTAAAACCTCTGAAACCTCAATTGCTGAACTCCGATGCACTTAGCAAAGGTTGACTTTTCAATGGGCTTCTCACTTTATCGAGATTTTGGACTTCACATTTTCATGAATCCAAATACAAGACTCCCAGTCCTTCGACCTCCGAACCCCAAAACAGTCAACAAGGTTTGACCCTACCCGACGACAAGTACACCACCTGTCACTCTTCTCGGATTTCGGGACTTTCGCTCCCAAAGCACTACCTTATCTGTTTCCCGACACCCGAAGTGCCAAAATCTCGAACTCCACGTCACTTCCTATCGCAACTCACAATTTCGGGACTTTCGTTCCACTGCACTCAACTTCTTATTGTCAGGACCCTCGAAATGCCGAAATGACCTGACGGCTTAGACAGATCAAGATTGATGGTTGACCTAAATCTTGACACCAACATAATAGACTCGTCCAAACCTTATCCGCCCTGCAACTCTTCTGGATCCTACGGCCTTCGCTACTTCGCTAATTCTTCATGGAGAGTTCCGGCCACTCGTTGCTCCTTGATAACTCCTATGAAATAAACCAAGGTTCTTCCATTGGAACTTAACTTCCATTGGATGACTTCGACCCTTGTCTCCCTTCGAAGTAGTTCGACCTTGTCCTACTTTGAACACTTCAACAGCATTAACCCTCCTGAGCTTTCCTTGGCCACTTCGAGCCTTGAAAGAACTCCTGCACGCACTCCTTACAGAAACCTTTCGAATACTCTTGGGTATTTGACCTCTCGACTCTATGCACTCTTTGCAATGACAATCCTTCAATTCACTCCTTGGTTGATAAGTTCTGAGCTTTCAACCAGCCTGCACACACCTTGCATGGCTTCTGTGCTTCACTTCCACTTCTGCAGGAATGAGAACAACGATATCTCTCCTGAGCTTTCAGAGATAAACTTTGAACCTCTGTTAATGCACTCCTTGTAGATGATTTCACTGCACTCCTTACAGGAACTTCTCTCACTCAGGAAGAGAAACAATTGAAACTCATTCTCTCTCTCTCTCTCAGACTTCAAACATTCAACATGAAATCATACATTCACACAATATTAAAGCAAATGCATAACAGAGAGAATAACAACCATAAACATACCATTTAGCATGTATACATAGAGAACATCATAACACCATGAATCTGAATCAAAGTTTCATATATTAATTCAGAACTTCTGTACATGGGTTTTTCTCTACAACTCTCTGCTACAACTCTTTCTTTCTTCCCTATGCTTAATGATACAATTCTCTCTAATGTTACAAATTATACAAAGGTGAGGGTGTCTATAGTCATTTTCCCTCCTGGTCTTAAAACTATCTAATCTTCATTCAAACCTACCTACTTTCATTTACTACGCATAAATGCATTAATGTTTTACAGATGAGAGCAATCACTCAAGATCTGTTTACAATATACAAGTACATTTCCCTTTAACTATTACATTAATGTTTCAAAAATATTTCAAAACGTACGTTGGTGGTCTTCCAACTGTCTTCCCCTTCACGCTCTCTTGACTACTTACGATGCTTCTGCATCAAAACTTCGAGAGGAGAAACATCACACAATACCTCATATTTGAAGGGCTTGATGTCGTACGATAGTTGGCACTATTTGATGATGCGCAGATCACTTCTGTGGCGGAGCCATCCAATGGTGTAGGATTGTGGGTGTGGCATCATTGGTAGGGCCAGGTGCTTGATGACCTATGCTGAGATGAGGTTCTTCTGGCTACCGCTATCAACGATGAAGTTAAATGGGGTGCCTTTTACCCACATCTTTGAATGGAAGAGGCACTCGCCTTCTTCTGGCTCGTCTGGTTCAGCAAGATGAATTGAAGAGGCACTCATCTTCTTCTGGCTCATCTGGTTTACCAGGATGGAGCTTACTGGTAGAAACAGTGGCATTGGGTTTCACATCAATCATCTATCTTCCCCTTTCTATTTTTGACTCAGATTCAAAACCTGCATCTGGTTCATAGGCTTTCACTTCGGCCACCGGTGATTTCTTTGAGGGGCGATCAGTAGTGTTATGCCAAGGGCTCTTATGGAAGTCACACCACTTCCTGGTATCTTTGTTTGTCTTTCGAGTGTCCTTCTTTGCTTGTGTCTTGGACTGGTTGTCCTAATAATGTCCATATTTTCTCTGTCCTTTGTTTTGTGGGTTGGGGTCGCCCTTTCCTGGCTTTTGTTGTGAGGTGTTCCCAGGCCCAAATTGTCGCATCTTTTTTTTGAGCTTCTACTTGATTTTGATGACATATCGGTAGGCCATATCCAAGGATGAGATGTCTAGAAATTCCATTCCGTTCTGGATGTATCTATGTAGAGCACCAGATGTCACTCTGAATCTTTGACACCCATCTTGGTGCGTAAGGTATGGAAGATATTTTTGAACTCTAGCACTACTTGGTCTCTTTCTTGCCGCAGTGTGGTCCATTTGGTATACAAGTCGTCATAACTTTCGACAGGGTAGTATTGTTCCTTAATAGAATCCCTGAAAGATTCTCAGGTGGCTACGACTGTAAATAATGAGAGTTCCTATGTTTCCTTTTTCTCACAGAACGTTTGCCACCAATCTTTGACATGGGGAACATCTTTGAGGAGTGCAAAAGTAATTTTTTCTCTATTCGAAAAGTTATGGACAAAACAATACCCTTCTAGTATATTCAACCACTTGTCTACAACATCTACGTCTATATGAACTTCAAATATAGGAATATCGAAGTTGATTTGTACCTTGAAGGGGGCAGTGCCTCCGCTTGAGGAAGATGTGTCGCCTATTGGTAGCTGCCGAAGGAGTTGCGTGAAACTATCCATCATCTCGTTCCTCTGTTGCGTGAGGGCTTCCTCAAGCAACATTTTGAAAGGATCTCATGTCCCATCATCTTTGTTTTCTCCTACCATGAGAGGTCTCTTGGGTCTGAGAAAGATTTTTTCCTCAAGAGAAACAAGCTCGAGACCCAATTCTTTGTACCATGACCTCGTTGGGGACATGCATTAAGACGGCAAGGAGAAGACCACTCTCATACCACTGATCCAGATTTTATGAGCAGAATGAAATGAATACAGATTATTAAAATATGCTTAACACAGGATAATAGAGATACAATAAAATTGATTTTCTATTCAACAAGAAAATAAGTTGAAACTGTAAAATGCAACAGAAAACAAGCTTGCTAGAATGGTGGCAGCTTATATCTCAGAAGAGATGTGGCGGCTGTGCTCATTCGCAAGAATATGATTACAATGAGGCTTTGAAACCATTTTTACAATAAAAAGGAATTTCAAAAACCTTATACATCCAAAAACCTAACCCTAGGATATGAAGCACCAAAAGTCATGTGGGCCTCGTTTGGGTAAGTTAATACATCAACTTCCTAGGGTCATAACTTTTGCATACGATCTCTGTTTTAGGTGCACGATATCTTGTTGGAAAGGTCTAACTGAGAAGAAATATTTTAGACTAGCTCGATTTATTTCCTTTCATATTCACTAGGGCCCCAAATCCCCAAAAAATGTTGTTTAGGGCCTCATAACGGCCCCAGAAGTTTGGAACCCAAAACAATGCCGAAAAATTGCCAAGGTGGAAAATTGTTTTTCGAGCCAATGGAATAGGTGGGTGGCCACTAATATCCACCTGGATCAGCTATATTTTAGGTGACATTTAGGACACATTAAAATATTCCCATGCCATAGCTCGCAAATGCACAATATTTCAAAAGGTTGCAGGACGAGTGAAGAAAGTTGCTTTCCCTTTGCAGCCCGTTACAATCGATGCACCATTCCAACAATGGGGCCTGGATATCACAGGATCGATCAACCTAGCCTCCTCACATCAGCATAAGTAAATTCTCACAACAATAAACTACTTTACTAGGTGGTCTGAATCCATGCCTTTAAGAGTGGTCAACATTAATCAGGTGATTTTGTTTCTAGAAACTCATATCATTACGTGTTTTGGGATACCATAATGTCTAGTTTTCGACAATGTTTCTTATTTTTCCTCATTGGACATGAACATTTAAGATTTAGAAAAATGAATCAAGTTAAAATATTCTACTAGATATTACCCCGAAGGAAAAGGACTGGTTGAATCAACGAATAAAAATTTAATCAGAATCTTAAAAAGAACAGTGTCGAACAATCACAAAAATTGGCACACGACCTTTTTTAATGCACTATGGGCTAATAGGGTCACCTCTAAATCAACCATCAGTAACTTCCCTTTCTTCCTTGTGTATGGAAGATAATCTATCCTTCCTCCTAATGTCCTATTACCATCACTTCAACTATTCCAAAAGTTTCAAGAGGAAGAATGTCCCACCCTAGAAAGTCAAATTAACGATTTACTTAAACTTGAAGAGACTAGAACACAAGATAGACATAAATTATATCAGCATCAACAAATTTTTAAACATTGGTTTGATGAGAGTTCATCCTATGATAGAAAATTCAACGTAGGAGACCTGGTTCTTAGGTGCGATAAGGCACATGCGGATAAAGGGGAACACACCAAGTTTCAAAATCTATGGTTGGGACCATTTATTATTAAAGAAAAAATTGGTCCTAGTTATTTTCATCTCCAAACCCTAGAGGGACAACTAGATACTTTTCCAGTAAATGGTCAGGCCCTCAAAAATTATTTTTCGCAATATACTTGTAAAAAGTTGGTTTGTAAATATCTAGTTTGTGGTGTGTTTGTTTTCTTTTCTTTGAATGAAATTTAATTTTTGCTTTGCATGTATTTCTGATGTTTTATTTTGTTGTTCAAAGTTGATCATCATGAATGAATATGATTTTTAAATAATATGTTGACTGTTGATTTCCAATCCACCAATGAGAGTTGAAATCTGGTATTGAAATAAGAAAATATACTTTAGCCCTAATGGTTAAATTTTAAATCTGGTTGCTGCCATTTTTCTTTCCCTTTTCCTTATAAAGGATTGTTTCAGTAAATTGGTCTAACCCTTAACAATCATGTAGATATTAAGTCTTCTTATGCCATCCCTCATTCTTAAGGAACTTTATGGATCTGCTTCCCCATCTTTTAGACATTGTCTTGTTCATAGATTAATTTCAAATACCATGATTGGATATCATGTGTTTGCAAAGTAAAATTGTACATGTTTCTAGCTGAGGATTGGAAGGTCTCATCATGAACTAGTCCATTATGACCATGGAGAATCCAGGGAAGTGACATTACCATTTCTGGTTACCAAGACAAGGTAATGTCCTCTAGATTTCTAAACTAGAGGAAAAGAGGTCTCATCACGAGTTGGATTGCTCACTTTCTTGGACTTCTGTCGATGAAATTGTTGTTAAAATGGTCAACAAGCCAGAGCTGTGATTTTCATCTCGTTCCTAAATTACCAAAAGAATCAAAATCAAAATATTTCAGGATTGATCTATCATGTGTTCTTAAATACTATATGGGATAGAAGCATTCGATTGGGTTAAAAGGAAACCCTGTCGAGTCTATGAACAACTACTGGAAATAGTGGCCATGCCTATGGCATCGAAGTCTTACTCATAAACTCGCATGACTCATGGGGAAAACCATATTTCATATATCTATCCTTAAAAGAATTTTGTTCCTCAGTTTGTGAATTGTGGCTACACCAGTTTATCATATGCAACTAGGGCTAATATCATTACTATACAAACCAAATGAGAAATTCTCGGAGGAAACTTAGATATCTGACAAGCCAATGCTTTTAGTCTTCATAATGTGACGTTTTCACCAGAATAGAGATAATTCCTTCACCCAGTGAGTCTCCATTTGGTGGTTTCCCAACTAGCATCTTGTTTTTCATTGTAATTTGGAATACAAAATCACTTCTTTTTCTCACTGCCTTCATATGTATTTATGCGTTAGATTGATTGGTTTTCTTTTTGTAAAGGTGTGAATGTTTAATGCCAATCAGTATTGTTTGTATTTTTACCATTTTTGTTAGTACATGTTTGTGTCACTTATTGATCATTTTCTTTCTTCAATTTCATGACTGTAAAGAATGAAGTTGAAGCTTATTTTCGTGTAAATCGTTGATCGAACTCTTGTGACAGTATCCTTGTACATGAGTTAAAACTTACTATTTTATTTCTTGAACTAATCTAAGGTGTTGTTTGTGGATCCTGATTATCTTCCTGATGCAGAGGTCCTTGCTTTCAGCCGTGTTTATACCCCATGAAGTATTTACACCCCAGAAGTATGTACACTCTTCCACGCGGG
>JASDQU010738380.1:233838-254979 GCA_032191745.1 Picea mariana | reverse complement strand
CGATGACTTTGCATACCCTGTCCTTGGTCTTGCAAGTAGTCTGAAAAAGTTTGTTCCTTTGGGCTGGGTTCTCTGCCTCCTTCTCTAGCGTTAAGAGAACTTTTCTCACCATCAGTGATCTTTCGTCCTCAACATATTCTACCTCAACATTACGTCCTTGTGCTTCGAAAATGTGAGTTTCACCTCCATCTTTCTTTCTATCTAGACATTCATAGGATTTGTGTCCATTTTTTCCACGGGCAAAGCATTTTATTTCTCCACCTCTTCCTCTTCCTCTTCCTCTGGTTCGAGGAAAAGTATTTCTATCAGCATACTGTCCTCTCTGTGAGCTTCCTCCTCTCTCATGCTGAGTTTGAGGTTTCTTTCCCTCTTCTTGAGGTCTCTGAGCTCTGTCTTGGGCAATTGCCTTGCCTCTAGATTAACTTCTGCCTCGGCCTCTTTGACCTTGCTTTCGGCTCAGCTTCTCTTTAGCTTTCAGAGCTATCTAATAAGCATCTTCTACAGTCTGAATGATCATCATGCTCATCTCATCTTGGATGTCATATCTCAGACCATTCATGTACCTAGCAACCTTTTCATCATCGCTTTCCCGATGACCTTCTCTAATGTTTAGTTTGTAGAACTCTTCAGTGTACTCTTTCACTGTCATCAGCTTCTGTCTCAAATTCTGCATTCTCCGAAACAGAGTAATTTGATAATCCTTGGGTATGAATTTTGCCTTCATCTTCACAACCATTCTATCCCAACTCTTGATTTTCTGCTTTCCTTTGCAGTGTCTATCAGCCTGCAGTTCATCCCACCATAATGTTGCATGCCCTTTAAGTGTTGTGATAGCATGCTTGACTTTTCTATCTTCCTCGACATCCTCATAGTTGAAGTATTTATCCAGAGCTCTAATCCAGTCTAGAATCTCTTCAACATCCAGGTTTCCTTCATACACTGGAATGTCCATCTTTTCTCTACCACCTATCCTAGCAACAGCCCTGAATAGGCGTTCATCTACAACATCTTCGACTATGACTTCTTCTCCATGCCCAACTTCATTTTCACTGTCAGCCTCAGTGATATCCCCAGTGTCGACTATGTGCCTCTGTGCTGTCTCCATGGCATCAAGCCTAGCATGTAGTTCACGCATTTCCCTTTCCACTGCTGGATCAGGCATTGGCATGGGCCTATATCTTCTTATCGGTGGCATGGCTGAGAAATATTCTTCCTTCCCTTGCTACAGAAAACAAAGAACTTTTTCTGTGCTATGATACCACAACTGATGCAGACCCCCAAACCCTCAGGTCCAAGGTCCACACAGGATCATTCTAATCTTCCCTTTGAGTCTAATTGACTCTTTGGTTTCCCCTCAGGAAATGCCCTTCACACACAATAGTGTATCCACAGGTCCTTATGGGTGTTCCTGCATAATCAAACACGAAGCATCAACCCAGATCTCCTGATGTGAAATAGGATCACGCTCTTCGCAAGATCGAGACTTCGAGTTTCGCGATTTTGCGATCCCTGATGTCAAGGGTTCTTGTCCCTACAACCTCCAAAACCTGAATTGTCGAACTCCGATGCACTTAGCAAAGTTTGACTTTTCAATGGGCTTCTCACTTTATCGGGATTTCGGACTTCACATTTTCGCGAATCCAAATACAAGACTCCTAGTCCTTCGACCTCCGAACCCCAAAACGGTCAACAAGGTTTGACTCTACCTGGCAACAAGTACACCACCTATCACTCTTCCCGAATTTTGGGACTTTCTCTCCCAAAGTGCTGCCTTCTCCGTTTCCCGACACCCGAAGTGCCAAAATCCCGAACTCCACGTCACTTCCTATCGCAACTCACGATTTTGAGACTTTTGTTCCACTGCACTCAACTTCTTATTGTCAGGACCCCTGAAATGCCGAAATGACCTGACGGCTTAGACAGATCAAGATTGATGGTTGAAATGAATCTTGACACCAACATAATAGACTCATCCAAAACTTATCCGCCCTGCAACTCTTCTGGATCCTACGACCTTCGCTACTTCGCGAATTCTTCACGAAGAGTTCCGGCCACTTGTTGCTCCTTGATAACTCCTATGAAATAAACCAAGGTTCTTCCACTGGAACTTAACCTCTGTTGGATGACTTCGACCCTTGTCTCCCTTCAAAGTAGTTCGACCTTGTCATGTTTTGAACACTTCAACAACATTAACCCTCCTGAGCTTTCCTTGGCCACTTCGAGCCTTGAAAGAACTCCTGCATGCACTCCTTACGGAAACCTTTCGAATACTCCTGGGTATTTGACCTCTCGACTCTGTGCACTCTCTGCAATGACAATCCTTCAATTCACTCCTTGGTTGATAAGTTCTGAGCTTTCAACCAGCCTGCACACACCTTGCACGGCTTCTGTGCTTCACTTCCACTTCTGCGAGAATGAGAACAACGGTATCTCTCCTGAGTTCAGAGATAAACTTTGAACCTCCGTCAACGCACTCCTTGCAGATGATTTCACTGCACTCCTTGTAGGAACTTCTCTCACTCAGGAAGAGAAACAATTGAAACTCATTCTCTCTCTCTCTCTTAGACTTCAAACATTCAACATGAAATCATACATTCACACAATATTAAAGAAAATGCATAACAGAGAGAATAAAAAAAATAAGCATACCATTTAGCATGTATACATAGAGAACATCATAACACCATGAATCTGAATCAAAGTTTCATTTATTAATTCAGAACTTCTGTACATGGGTTTTTCTCTACAACTCTCTGCTACAACTCTTTCTTTCTGCCCTATGCTTAATGATACAATGCTCTCTAATGTTACAAATTATACAAAGGTGAGGGTGTCTATAGTCGTTTTCCCTCCTGGTCCTAAAACTGTCTAATCTTCATTCAAACCTACCTACTTTCATTTACTACGCATAAATGCCTTAATGTTTTACAGATGAGAGAAATCGCTCAAGATATGTTTACAATATGCAAGTACGTTTCCCTTTAACTATTACATTAATTTTTCAAAAATATTTCAAAACGTACGCTGTTGGTCTTCCAATTGTCTTCCCCTTCACGCTCTCTTGACTACTTACGATGCTTCTGCATCAAAACTTCGAGAGGAGAAACATCACACAATACCTCATCTTTGAAGGGATTGATGTCGTATGATAGTTGGCACTATTTGATGACGTGCAGATCACTTCCTTGGCGGAGCCATCCAATGGTGTAGGGTTGTGGGTGTGGCATCATTGGTAGGGACAGGTGCTTGACGACCTATGCTGAGATGAGATTATTCTGGCTACCGCTATCAATGATGAAGTGAAATGGGGTGCCTTTTACCCACATCCTTGAATGGAAGAGGCACTCGCCTTCTTCTGGCTCGTCTGGTTCAGCAGGATGAATTGAATAGGCACTCATCTTCTTCTGGCTCATCTGGTTCACCAGGATGGAGCTTGCTAGTAGAAACAGTGGCATTGGGTTTCTCATCAATCATCTATCTTCCCCTTTCTATTTTTGACTCAGATTCAAAACCTGCATCTGTTTCATAGGCTTTCACTTCGGCCACCGGTGACTACTTTGAGAGGCGATCAGTAGTGTTATGCCAGGGGCTCTTATGGAAGTCACACCACTTCCTGGTATCTTTGTTTGTCTTTCGAGTGTCCGTCATTGCTTGTGTCTTGGACTAGTTGTCCTAATAATGTCCATATTTTCTCTGTCCTTTGTTTTGTGGGTTGGGGTCACCCTTTCCTGGATTTTGTTGTGAGGGGTTCCCAGGCCCAAATTGTCGCATCTTTTGTTTGAGGTTCTACTTGATTTTGACGACATATCGGTAGGCCATATCCAAGGACGAGATGTCTAGAAATTCCATTTCGTTCTGGATGTATCTATGTAGAGCACCAGATGTCGCTCTGAATCTTTGATACCCATCTTGGTGCGTAAGGTATGGAAGATATTTTTGAACTCTAGCACTACTTGGTCTCTTTCTTGCCGCAGTGTGGTCCATTTGGTATACAAGTCGTCATAACTTTCAACAGGGTAGTATTGTTCCTTAATAGAATCCCTGAAAGATTCTCAGGTGGCTACGACTATAAATAATGAGAGTTCCTCTGTTTCCTTTTTCTCACAGAACGTTTTCCACCAATCTTTGACATGGGGAACGTCTTTGAGGAGCGCAAAAGTAATTTTTTCTCTATTCGAAAAGTTATGGACAAAAAAATACCCTTCTAGTATATTCAACCACTTGTCTACAACATCTGCGTCTATATGAACTTCAAATATAGGAATATTGAAGTTGATTTTTACCTTGAAGGGGGCGGTGCCTCCACTCGAGGAAGATGTGTCACCTATTGGTAGCCGCCGAAGGAGTTGCACGAAACTATCCATCATCTCGTTCCTCTGTTGTGTGAGGGCTTCCTCAAGCAGCATTTTGAAAGGATCTCCTGTCCCATCATATTTCTTTTCTCCTACCATGAGAGGTCTCTTGGGTCTGAGAGAGATTTTTTCCTCAAGAGAAACAAGCTTGAGACCCAATTCTTTGTACCATGACCTCGTTGGGGACATGCATTAAGACGACAAGGAGAAGACCACTCTCATACCACTGATCCAGATTTTATGAGCAGAACGAAATGAATATAGATTATTAAAATATGCTTAACACAAAATAATAGAGATACAATAATTTTTTTTTTCTATTCAACAAGGAAATAAGTTGAAACTGTAAAATGCAACAGAAAACAAGCTTGCTAGAATGGTGGCGGCTTATATCTCAGAAGAGATGTGACGACTATGCTCATTTGCAAGAATATGATTACAATGAGGCTTTGAAGGCATTTTTACAATAAAAAGGAATTTCAAAAACCTTATACATCCAAAAACCTAACCCTAGGATATGAAGCACCAAAAGTCATGTGGGCCCCGTTTGGGTAAGTTAATACATCAACTTCCTAGGGTCATAACGTTTGCATACGATCTCTGTTTTAGGCGCATGATATCCTATTGGAAAGGTCTAACTAAGAAGAAAGATTTTAGACTAGCCCAAGTTATTTCCTTTCATATTCACTATGGCCTCAAATCCCCAAAAAATGTTGTTTAGGGCCTCATAACGGCCCCAGAAGTTTGGAACCCAAAACAATGCCGAAAAATTGCCAAGGTGGAAAATTGTTTTTCAAGCCAATGGAATAGGTGGGTGGCCACTAATATCCACCTGGATCAGATATATTTTAGGTGACATTTAGGATACATTAAAATATTCCCATGCCATAGATCACAAATGCACAATATTTCAAAAGGTTGTAGGACGAGTGAAGAAAGTCGCTTTCCCTTTGCAGCCCATTACAATCGATGCACCATTCCAACAATGGGGTCTGGATATCACAGGAGCGATCAACCTAGCCTCCTCACATCAACATAAGTAAATTCTCACAACAATAAACTACTTTACTAGGTGATCTGAATCTGTGCCTTTAAGAGTGGTCAACATTAATCAGGTGATTTTGTTTCTAGAAACTCATATCATTACGCGTTTTGGGATACCATAATGTCTAGTTTTCGACAATGCTTTATTTTTCCTCATTGGACATGAACATTTGAGATTTAGAAAAATGAATCAAGTTAAAATATTCTACCAGATATTACCCTGAAGGAAAAGGACTGGTTGAATCAACGAATAAAAATTTAATCAGAATCTTAAAAAGAACAGTGTCGAACAATCACAAAAATTGGCACACGACCTTTTTTAATGCACTATGGGCTGACAGGGTCACCTCTAAATCAGCCATAAGTAACTCCCCTTTTTTCCTTGTGTATGGAAGATAATCTATCCTTCCTCCTAATGTCCTATTACCATCACTTCAACTATCCCAAAAGTTTCAAGAGGAAGAATGTCCCACCCTAGAAAGTCGAATTAACGATTTACTTAAACTTGAAGAGACTAGAACACAAGATATACATATTTTGCCGGGATAGNAAAGTCGAATTAACGATTTACTTAAACTTGAAGAGACTAGAACACAAGATATACATAAATTATATCAGCATCAACAAATTTTTAAACGTTGGTTTGATGAGAGTTCATCCTATGATAGAAAATTCAACGTAGGAGACCTGGTTCTTAGGTGCAATAAGGCACATGAGGATAAAGGGGAACACACCAAGTTTCAAAATCTATGGTTGGGACCATTTATTATTAAATAAAAAATTGGTCCTAGTTATTTTCATCTTCAAACCCTAGAGGGACAACTAGATACTTTTCCAGTAAATGGTCAGGCCCTCAAAAATTATTTTTCGTAATATACTTGTAAAAAGATGGTTTGTAAATATCTAGTTTGTGGTGTGTTTTTTTTCTTTTCTTTGAATGAAATTTAATTTTTGCTTTGCATGTATTTCTGATGTTTTATTTTGTTGTTCAAATTTGATCATCATGAATGAATATGATTTTTAAATAATATGTTGACTGTTGATTTCCAATCCACCAATGAGAGTTCAAATCTGGTATTGAAATAAGAAAATATACTTTAGCCCTAATGGTTAAATTTTAAATCTGGTTGCTACCATTTTTCTTTCCCTTTTCCTTATAAAGGATTGTTTCAGTAAATTGGTCTAACCCTTAACAATCATGTAGATATTAAGTCTTCTTATGCCATCCCTCATTCTTAAGGAACTTTATGGATCTGCTTTCCCATCTTTTAGACATTGTCTTGTTCATAGATTAATTTCAAATGCCATGATTGGATATCATGTGTTTGCAAAGTAAAATTGTACATGTTTCTAGCTGAGGATTGGAAGGTCTCATCATGATCTGGTCCATTATGACCATGGAGAATCCATGGAAGTGACATTACCATTTCTGGTTACCAAGATAGGGTAATGTCCTCTAGATTTCTAAACTAGAGGAAAAGAGGTCTCATCACGAGTTGGATTTCTCACTTTCTTGGACCTCTGTCGATGAAATTGTTGTTAAAATGGTCACCAAGCCAAAGCTGTGATTTTCAGCTAGTTCCTAAATTACTAAAAGAATCAAAATCAAAATATTCCAGGACTGATCTATCATGTGTTCTTAAATACTATATGGGATAGAAGCATTTGATTGGGTTAAAAGGAAACCCTGTCGAGTCTATGAACAACTACTGGCAATAGTGGCCATGCCTATGGCATCGAAGTCTTACTCATAAACTCGCATGACTCATGGGGAAAACCATATTTCATATATCAATCCTTAAAAGAATTTTTTTCCTCAGTTTGTGAATTGTGGCTACACCAGTTTATCATATGCAACCAGGGCTAATATCATTACTATACAAACCAAATGAGAAATTCTCGGAGGAAACTTAAGTATCTGACAAGCCAATGCTTTTAGTCTTCATAATGTGACGTTTTCACCAGAATAGAGATAATTCCTTCACCCAGTGAGTCTCCATTTGGTGGTTTCCCAACTAGCATCTTGTTTTTCATTGTAATTTGGAATACAAAATCACTTCTTTTTCTCACTGCCTTCATATGTCTTTATGCGTCAGATTGATTGGTTTTCTTTTTGTAAAGGTGTGAATGTTTAATGCCAATCAATATTGTTTGTATTTTTACCATTTTTGTTAGTACATGTTTGTGTCACTTATTGATCATTTTCTTTCTTCAATTTCATGACTATAAAGAATGAAGTTGAAGCTTATTTTTGTGTAAATCGTTGATCGAACTCTTGTGACAGTATCCTTGTACATGAGTTAAAACTTACTATTTGATTTCTTGAACTAATCTAAGGGTTGAATAAAAAGTATCCTTGAAATATTTTTTTGGAAGGTCTATGAATTAAGTTGAACAACCTAAATAGACTCATTTCCTATAAAGTAAGATCAATTCTAAAAGATTTGTCTTTGATCTAGCCAACTTATGGATATCGAGACTAAATCAAAACATTGCTTAAAACTATTGGTTAACATGGATGATATGGGGTTTAGAGCCTTACCTCTCTAAACGGTCTCGACATTAACAATCTTCCACCTACCATTGTCATATCATGACACAATATTAGTAATGTTCACTTAACATGGCCTGACCTTTCGGTTATCACAATAATTATTACCCTACATGGTGTTAATGTCCTCGAAATTAGGTTAGTATCTCATGGCAAGTCGTGAGGGTTTCATGGGGTTGTTAGCTTTGAACCTCTTCTTCATGTGGTCTATTGGAGGTAATAAAAACTTGGAGTGGGAGATAATGGTAGAGCGTCCTCACATCCTCAAGTGTTTTTTTATCGTCAGGTATGTTCGTTCGACCTCTTTCATTGTTTATGGGTCTTGTCTGTTGCGGTTACAGAGTTCTCCCTTTGATGAAAACTATCTCTGTGTCTTATGGTTTACCTCCTTCGATTTTATGGCTCCCATAGTTAGGATAGAACCTAATGGACCACAAACGTTGTTGTCCCATGACGACGTGACAAGTAATATTTCTTAGGTCAGTTGGTTGGAGTTTATCTAGTGATTCAATGATTTTAGCTTAGAAGTTTCCTAGGCATTTTCCAAGACTTTTTATGGCACCAAAGCCAAAATTGGGGATGTCTAGTTATAGTTCATAGAGGAATTCATCGCTAAGGCAACAGGTATGTCCCAGAAAGGTGGCAGGTGGTTTAAAAACATGAAGGTAACCAACATTCCATGGAAGTCTCTATTGGCGTCTAGGAAGTCACAATACCACATAAGGGGTATTCCTTTAGAGCTTTTTAATACCAGTTGGCACGGTCTCTTGTTGATAATCAAGCAATTCATTACATGTGAAGGTCGTTATGGACTAATTTTATGTTTTCACATATGGTTTCTTATGGTGTTTTAGGGTTTTATTTTAAATTTTTCTATCTACTAACTTAGAATCCTGCAAAAAATGTCGAAATGTTATCAATGAGCAAGCTCTAACCTTGAGACCAACTTTTTTCACCATGACTTAATTCACATATTAGTCGAATTTCATCTGGTTAACATAGGGGACACTTGGCAAGTTTTCTGGTTAGAAATGAATTCCTACTCCCACAAACTGACCCCGTCATCAATTCAACATAGAGTGTTGCAGAGCCTTGTGCTCCCAAGGCTTCGCCTAATTCCCCGTGTGATTTTTGAATTGAAATTGAAATTCAAAATAACCCTATTGTTTCATCCAATGCCTAAACAAAGGTGTTTCCTATGGCTAGATAGGCTTCCAAAAGATCTAATCTTTCACCTAGAAAACCTTTGGAATTCTTCCTTAGTCATTTGAAGAATTATTCGTTGAGTGTTGATGATTAGTCACAGCCTACAAAACCAAAAGTCAATGAGAAACATAAAGGATTGGGTAAACAAAATAGGCATTTGTAGGAGTTCTGTGAAGTTGATTTTAAAAACAAAAGAAAAGGTCGAATCCTATCTAGGATGATAAGGAACTAACATAAACAAAGGAATGATCCTATTCAAATGATTATAATAGAATATCTAAACTCTGTTGAAAGTACAAGTCCAGACTTAGTAAAGGATAGTCATCCATAGTATGACATTGTTTCTAATTTAACCCTATTCCTCCAAAACTATGAAGGATTCGCAGGAATCCAGGTCGATTCAAGGGCTAAATTGGTACAAGAAAATCCCCCAGACTCAGACCACCAACAATTGCGTTCAAATTTGGAACCTATGTGTTGTGGAAAATGATTAGGGTGGGTCCATAGATATTACACAGACATCCCATACCTATGAATGTGCCTTAATCAAGTTATAAATTAGAACATGGATCTTGAAAGAGAAAATCAAGAATTGAGGTACGACATACAACGAAATATTCCTCAGGAAAACAAGAAACCCTGGAAATCGGGAGATATTATCATTAAGAATTCAACTAATATCAATGCTATTATGATATTAGAGATGCATGAATCCTCTTTTTCTAATGTTTAATTTGGGTAAATAAATCTATGTTTTTATTTTTATTTGATTTGTTAGTTAAGCCATTGTTGTTACATTGTTTTTAGACTAGCTACAAAATCAAAGATTTTGTAGCTTGTCTTAAATTAGTCAAAGAGATTTTTTAATGGGATTTAATTTTATTTTCATGTCTCAAAAGAACGGGAAGATGTCCTATGTGTTTTTGGATTATTGAAGAATCATGAAGTATTTTTGTTTTAAAAGTAGTTTCTATTTCAAACAATGCAGAATGTAATTTTGAAAAATTGTTATAACAAACTTTCATAAGCTTTTGTAAGCATTACTATTATAAACTCAAGTTAGGATTTGGTTTTAAGAATACTCTATTTTTTAATATTTACCTCTATTTTGTGGATATGAGAGGTAGATCATTGTGGTGTTTAAATATTCAGATAGATTGGATATCATACATTGTGAAAATTTTGGGAGATGGACTATTGCATACTTTTTTGAAGCATATAGAATCATACTTTAACTAAGGCTTTCGTCCTGCAAGTTAAAGAGTTTTTTCTTATTATAATATCTCTGATGATGGTTCATATTCTTTGATTAATTGATTATGAATTGATTTAAACTATCTTTAGTCTGTTTGATCGATGCATGGTTGATTATTATCATCTATTAATTAATTCTTTCAACATTTTTATAGTCCATGATTCCAAATTATATAGTTCCAGGTGATTGTATTATCTTGGTGTAAATCTCGAAATGTATTGAATTTGTTCATGTAATTTGAGTTTGCACAGACCTATTTGTTAAATGGAATTTGTTTCTTAATGTAAATGATCATTTATATCCTCACCTAAGATTAACAATGCAAAAGTTCTCCTTTCTGTATTATGAATGAGATTTGAATTGTCAAGTGAAGCCCTCCTAACATTTCCATAGTCTTGGGATTATACAATTGTTTGCTATAGATTTCTCTTAATAGGAAAAGTCGAAGGAGCAATCTAATATGGGAAGGCACAACTACAATTTCCTCTTTTAAACGCTGACCAATTTTTGGTTAGTATTCTTTTCTTCTTTTGTTATTTGATTTGTGAATGTCGATTCACCTTTAAACATAATACTTTGCTTATCTAAGTCAAATTATTATCATCTACATTGCCTCTTTTCTTTTCTTTTCTTTTCATAGGTAAAAGTAGATTAGTAATTAATCTTAGATCTCTTCACAGTTTTCTTGGGATTTGGTTCTTTTTTATAACATTAGTTTCTAAGGTTTCTCACAAATCTTGCAGTTTGTATATTTGTACACTTTATATGTATAGAACATAAATGTACATAATAGATAATTAGGTTAGCTATTTTATTTTATAGTTTAGATTATATCCCTTTACCTGCCAACAGAGCCGTAAAACCCGTTAGGGTGAATAATCCCAAATGACTTAGGTTACTTAGACAACCTCGGACAGGAATTTCCCTCACAGTTGACAGCGTGTTCACATATGCTCGTCAACAAGATTTTCATGGTCCTTGGTCCCTAGAGGTCTCATCTAGGTCCAAGGGAGTTATTTTACTCCCTTGACTATGGCTAATTCCTTAAGACCCAACCCTAGTGCACAATATGTCATAATGGCACCCATGTTCCACAAGGAGGCAAAATATCACATTTAAAATTTTTGTGTTATGCTTTGAGATTAGGTTCATGGCCTATGAGCCCTAAAAATCCATTTGCGACACAAGATTAATGTTTTCCTCCCTCAACTATGGTCAGAGCCCCGAGACCCAACCCTACTACATAAAAAATCTTAATCATGTGCATATCCCACTTATGTGGATCCCTTTAAAAGGGTCTATGTTGTAGTTCAAAGTCATGATCATGGCCCATTGGCTCAAGAATTTAGGTAATAATTCCCTGGATTTTTTCCTCAACGATGGTCAAGGCCCCAAGACCCATTCCTAATGAACAAAAACCCCCTCATGGCTTTCATATTCCACTTAAAGGACTATAATCCCATATAGATGGCATGTTTTATGGTTTTCATCCTTGTTGATAGCCCTTGGTCCCTAGAAGATTCACTTATATCCTAACGGCCTTATTTCCATCCCTTGACTATGGTCAAGTCATTAAGACCCATAACACATATTCCACTTGGAGGCCAAATATCACCTCTAGAGGTCCTATGTTATGGTTTCAGGTCATGTTCATGGCCCATGAGTCCTAGAGGTCCATTTATTGCATAAGTCCATTTTTACAACCCCGCTACACACCCCTATAGTGTAAATCCTCGTGATGGTGCTTGTATCCCATTTGGAGGCTAAATATCCATTTTATATGGTATGCATGGTGGTTAGAGGGTATACATGGTGGTTTGAGGATTTTTTCATGACCCATTAGCCCAAGAATCTCCCTTTAGAGTCTAATTCCCTATATTTCTCCCCCAACCATGGACAAAGACGCAAGACACATCATTGATGCACAAATAATTGTAAGGGTGCCCATATATGATTTAAAAGAAAATTATCCCCAATAGAGGACATGTTATGTGATTTGTGGAGGTGCCCATGGATCTTGACCACTAGAGCCTTCATTTAGGACATAAGGGCCTTATTTTCCTCCTTTATCCATGGACAATGCCTTAAGACCTATCCCTAGTGTGCAAGACTCCATAATTACACCCATGTTCCACTTGGAGGCCAAAAATCACTTGTAAAGGTCATGCATTGTGGTTCAAGGCCATGTTCATGGCCCATGATCCCTAAAAGTCCATTTATGGTTTAAGTCCCTTATTTTCATCTCTTGACTATTGCAATGTACCTAGGGAGGATGATAGGGGTACCTAGGGAGGTACTTAAGGGGATAATGAATGTAATGTGGCCATAATCATGGAATAGGCCCACTTATTAGTTCATGGGTAATGAATAGTCCCACTAGGCAATTAAGATGAAATAATATAATAATAAGGGGTAGTTCTCATATACACCTAGGAATACTCATGAAAAAGTATAAATGCACATGAGTGTCATTGTATTGAGATAGATTGGATGTATTGTTTTGTAGAAAACACAGTTTGTGGAGTGATTCCTTCCATAAGGAGTATTTGATGGTGTAACCCTACCTTAAGGGATCTTCTCTTATTCTTTTGTTCTTTATGGTGTGAATATTTGGCCTTTTTTAAGTCTAAGGGTTTATTCTCAAGTTCAATGGTTTATATTTATCTTTTATCTATCAAGGTTTACTATTAAATTAATTTTAAAATATTGCAAAAATGATGACATACAAGTACAAATTGTTCCTTACAACTATACAATTTTGTTTAAGGAAATTCCATCATTTATGTATGGTGTTGGCTAGTTGTTCTATGAAATGGCTTTTTTCGCCAAAATCCAACGATATAAATTTACATGAATCACTATTTTTTGTTGTTGAGAATCCATTTCTGAATGCAGAAATGGATTCAACATGCTGAAAAACTCCCAGGGCACTGGGATTTTATAGAAATAATCACTTAAATCTACGAATCCAACCATTTCTCGCCGGATTTTGGGCAAATATCCCTGGAAAAAATATTCATTTGGTAGAATATTTAGCCTATGGATTTAAGTATAAACCGTTGTACGAAAGAAAACAAATCCATTATAGTTTGCAAAAAAGGTAACATGCCACTATTTGAAAAACTGGATTTTCACATAATCATACTTCCATATATATAAATTATATATCATGGAAGCTAATTTAATTTCCCACATTTCATCTTCTTACATCATATTAAATTGGTTGTGCTACCTCAAATCATCCCTCTAAGTCAACAAATTGTTTCTTTTCCATATTTTCATTGCTACTAACCTGTCATGAGAGACCTTCATTAGCTTGCACTCAGCCTTGATGTTTGTAAGATCATCAAGTGTGAAACATTTCTCACCATCACCAATGGAAATACACTCAACAAGTTTTCTTTGGGATTGTGTTCTCTCAAGAATATTAAGTTCCTAATAGAGCTTGACTCTATTTAAATTTGTCGATACATCATTCAGAGCATTAGCATCATTGATTGTGTTTGTGTGTTGTAATGTAGGTGGTATTTTCCTCACTCTTTATGACAAAATGCATATGTATTAATTTCTAGATATGCGCACAAATCCATAAATAACACTAAAATGACGTGTTCTATCATTCCTTTAGTGCTAGAGTCATGAGTTATTCCATATTTAAAATTTTCCTTGGACAGAAATAAAATATTTAGGAATAAACAAACTAATCTAGAATGTGGTATGAAAAATGGATATTTTATCCTCCATGCTCGAACAACATATTTCACTAAATCTCTACATGTAGTTGCTTGCATGGTTGTAACGTACCCATCCATCCCAGGGTTAGACATGCTACCAAAAATATCCCCCTCTACTCTATTTTCAAACTATGATATACATATCTATATAATGCAAATTTAACAGATACAAACAATCTTCTCATACACAGATTCATGCAGAATTAATAGTAAATCATACATGCAACAAACACATGCAATTCTCATAAATAACAGACATGCATTGAAATACATCATTTGATATTAACACAGAAATGATACTTATCTTTTAATTGAAGTACACTAACTGTGTGAAAACATTCCATGAACCTCCCAGCCTTAGACCACTCTTCTCCAAGCTATCAGCAGTGGATCACCCCCGAGATGGGACTAAATGCCACCAAGGGTAAAGGAAATTCTAGGCTAGGTTGAGACTACGGAAATATTCACAATGCAATAGGAAGGATTCCCTCTAAGGAGCCTACTTACACCCACCTCTCACATACTCTCATTCCCCACATGCATGTCCCACCCCAGGAATATACACCTTCATTGTTCCATAGTCCATCGGCTGCTCCACTTCCCTTCCATGGCTTTAGCAACAAGTCGGATCAAGAATTCTCAGAGGTTTGTAGCTATTGTTGGACTCCCTCCATGATAAATCACTTCCCCAGTAATATCTCTCACCTGGAGAGAGTTTCTCACATGTCTGACAATGTGCTTCTTCAATCCATGGGATTGACAACTCGCCTCTTCAAAACCACAGGCATGACAACTTGCCTCTTATGTCCATCTCCTCAGTCAAATGGCCAAGGGCAAAGGCAACAAAAGAACTCAGGTAAGGCAGGGTACAGCTCAATAAAATACCAGTGCGCACAAGTTACAAAGGTTTAATATGGTAGAGGTTTCAACAATGGTGGAAAATGGCACAAGTTACAGAGGTTCACGATGGCAGAGGGTTCAACAATGGCTAAAGATGACCAACTGAATGCCTGCTCCGTGCATGAGTGAATGGGGCAAAATTTTCCCAAAACAAATGAATTCTCCACATAATTTTCATGCGTCCTGGATGACACATGGCTCTCTAGGAGATCACTTCCTTTCCACTTGGGAATCATTCATCCTCCCAAAATAACTTAGGATAAAATGTTATGTCTAAACCTTAGCCTTTTAGGAGTATATTATAATATTCCTTTGGAGGCAATCCCTCAAGATTAACCGCCTTTCCTAGCCTCTTAGCCCCTTCCCTTTCACTTACTAGTGGAGCTTAGTCCCGCATCTTCGTTTATCATGGTTGGTCTACACACAACGATGTATTTTTATTAATGATCTGCATAATTACATATACAAAAATAGGCTCATTGGCCTTAGCATATAGGCTCACTGGCCTAATAAACACATAAGCCTCCCAAATTATAAACACTTGGCTCACCAGCCTATACACATCATTTAACATCATTACAAATCAGCAGGGGCTCAGCCTTGGGGTATTACAATCCCATCCCCTTATTTATGCAATGTCCTCAGTGCATCATATTTACATATTACAACAAGATTTTCAAAAATATTCAAAAGTATGCGGTTATTCTTCCCGCATAGCATCTTCATGCCCCCACGTTGCATCCTCAGGATTGTACCAGATCCATTGGACTTTTACAAGACCTATGAGTCAATTCTGGAGCTGTTTGATTTTTCGGTCCAAAAAGCATATTGGATGCACTTGAAAAGCACTTTCTTGCTCCACCTGAATCACATTCCAATATATAACATGATTAGCATCAGGTATATATTTCTTAAGCAATGATACATGGAATACATTATGTATAGACATAGATGTAGGAAATGCAATCATATAAGGTACTGGTCCAATCCTTTCTAGGATTTCAAATGATCCACAATATGTGGTTGCCAACTTGGAACAGTTTCCCAACTTCAGGGAACTTCTGTTGACCTTCACCTTCAAGAAAACATGATCACCCACTTTAAATTCCCTGTGAGTTCTTCCCTTGTCAGCATAGATTTTTTGTTTGTCTTGGGAAACCTTTAAATTATGTTTTATCTTCAACATTTTCTCTTCCATTTCCATGAGAAACTCTAGCCCAATCACTACTTTGTCAGCTGAGTTGTCCTAGCTTATTGGTGTGTTGCACTTTCTGCCTTAAAGTTCCTCGAATGGGATCATCTTTAGTGATGCTTGGTACCCATTGTTGTAGGAAAATTATACCAAGTGTAGATAATCTTCCCATTTAAATGGTTTTTCCATCACGTACATCCTTAGCATATCCTCTATCACTTGGTTCACTCTTTTTGTTTTCCCATCTGTCTCGGGATGATAAGTTGTATTGAAGTTCAGATTTGTTCCGAACCCTTTGAATAATCCCCTCCATAACTTTGAGGTAAACTTTGGGTCTTTGTCAGACACAAGTGTCTTGGGTATGCCATGCAAGCATGCTACTTCCATCATATAAATATCAACAAAATTGATTTTCTTTGTGAGTAACCTTCATAGGAATGAAATGGGCAGCTTTAGTAAGCTTTCCCACCACCACCATGATAGCATCATGTTGCTTGCTTGTTCTGGGAAATTTGGTGATGAAATCCATTGTCACCACTTCCCACTTCCACTCAGGAATGGGAAATGGTTGCAGCGACCCAGCTGGGTCTCTATGCTCATTCTTGACCTTTTGACACTCCAAACATTTAACAATGTACTCAACAATCTCCTTTTTCATGCCTGGCCAATAATATTGGCTCTTAACTGGTGCCACTATTTTATGATATCTTGGGTGTCCAACATAAGGTACATTATGCATCTCTTTCAAAATCATACTCCTCAATTCATTAGAATTGTGTACATAAATTGTGTTCCTATACAAGAGAATTCCATCATTTCCCAATTCATAATCTTCAACTTTCTGCTGCATTTTACCTTGTTGTAATTTTGTTACCAATTCCATGTACTGCAAATCTACTTTTGCAGCCTCAGAAATTATGCCTTTAAGATTAGTTTGATACATGCTAATGGTTGTAGCATGTCGTTCATGCACTCTCTTGTTGAGTGCATCAACCACTTTTTTATATATTTCCTTTGATGTGTTAAATATCAAAGTCATACTCATAGAGGAATTCCAACTATCTGCTCTGCCTAGCATTCAAAGTTGGTTGATCAAACAAATATTTCAAACCATTCTCGTCTGTCTTCAACTCAAACCTATTTCCCATGAGGTAGTGTCTCCATTTATTTAAGGTGTGTACTATGGCTTCCAAATCCAAATCATCAGTGGCATAGACCCTTTCATGCTCTTTCAATTTTTTGGATTCAAAACATATCACAAACCCATTCTGTCTGAGGACTCCATCAAGTCCTTCTTTGCATGCATCTGTCCAAACCACAAAATATTCATTTGGATCAACAATCCTCAGAATTGGAGCACTGGTTAACAATTGTTTCAATTGTTTGAAGCTCTTTTCACATTCTGATGTCCATTGAAACTTCACCCCCCTCCTTTGCAAGGAAGTGATTGGGTGAGCAATTCTTGAAAACCTTGTAATGAATCTTCTGTAGTAGCCAGCTAGACCCATGAAGAATCTGAATTTTGTCACATTATTAGGTGTTGTCCACCCTTTAATGGACTCAATATTTTCAGGGTCCACTGCTATCCCTTCTTCGGATATGATATTCCCCAAATTGTGAATTCGGTTTTGATAAAATGATCACTTTCTCAATTTGGCATACAACTGGTGCTCTATTAACACTTGTAACACCATCCTCAAATGATTCTCATGTTCTTCATCTTTGGAATATATAAGGATGTCATCCAAAAAGACAATGACAAACTTGTCTAAATATTCTCGGAAAACACCATTCATTAAGCACTTGAAAACAGTTGGTGCATTTGATAACCCAAATGGCACCACTGTGAACTTGTAATGACCATACCTTGTCCTAAAGGCGGTATTGATGATATATTCATCTATGATCCTTACTTGATGATATCTTGACATAAGATCAATCTTTGAGAATATCCTTCCATCCTTTATTTGATCAAAGAGATCATCGATCCTTGGCAAAGGATACTTGTTCTTTATAGTTACCTTGTTCAATTGTCTGAAATCAATGCACAATCTCAATGTCCCATATTTATTTTTCACGAATAATACTGGGGTGCCCCAAAGTGACACACTTGGGCATATATACCCCTTCTTCAGAAGTTTTTCATGCTTCATTTGTAGTTCCTTCAGCTCTAGTGTACTTATTCTGTAGGGAGTCTTTGATACTGGAGTTGATCCAGACATCAAATTTATAGAGAAATCAATATCTCTCTTTGGGGGTAGTCCTGATATCTCCTTAAACATATCTTCAAAATATTTCAGGACTGAGTGATCCTCCAGATTTGGCACCTTATCCTTAGGTGTTTCCTCTATATGGGATGCAAATATTTGGCATCCCTTCCTGTAACACTTCTTCATCTGCATTGTTGAGATCTCTCAAACAGTAACTACCCTAGAAATTCCTTGGACTATTCTTGGGTTCCCTTCCTCATCCAGGCAAGTAAATTCCTTATTATGATAGCCTAATACAACATGGTGTTGGTCCGACCAATCCATCAAAATTAGACAGTCATATGAAACCAAGGGCGAGATGTTCAAATATGCCTCGATACTTAGCCCATTCATGTCCATTGGACATGATTTAACCAACTCAACACATTTTCTCTTAGCTCTTGTATCCATCTACACTAGCCAAGATTTCTCATGCTTGCTTCTTGGAAATTGTAATATTTCCACTACCTTAGGATCTATATAGCTATGTGATCCGGATTATTTTCGGCACGAAATGAGAGCGGAGATATAATAAGGAAATGCACAGAGATATCGCATATATCCAATAATATAACAGAAATGTATCAGAGATGCAACCATAAACACAGATATACAGTAATACACGATTTCTATTAACGAAAGAAATGTACAGAGACTGTAAAAATACAGAGTGAAAGACTCGCTAGAATGGTGGCAGCGTATCTCTGAGAAGAGATGTGACGGCTACTTGCATTCGCAAAAAGATGATTACAATGAGGATCTAGAGGCCTTTTTACAATAAACAGGAATGTCAAAATTCCTATACATCCAAAAACCTAACCCTAGGAGATGAAGCACCAAAAGTCATGTGGGCCCCGTTTGGGTAAGTTAGTACATCAACTTCCCGGGGTCGTAACTTTTGCATACAATCTCTGTTTTAGGCGTATGATAGCTCGTTGGAAAGGTATCATTGAGAAGATTCATTTTGGGGGACCAATTATGCCTTAGGATATCATTGATAACCTTGATCTCAAAAAACCCTCATTTAGGCCCTCAAAATGGCCCCAGAAGTTAAAACCTGCTAAAAATAGTAAATTGCCAAAATTGCCAGAAAACTGTTTTGAGCCAGTCAGAAACGGTGGGTGGCCACTAATATCCACCTAGATCAATTCTCCCTCCTTAGGAAGCAGTGGTCTCCATTGCATTGAGTTCCCAGGGGAGAGGGAAAAGCGTTTGTTGGATCTGCATCTGGGTGAGCTGCTTGTATTGCTGGAGACGTCACGTTGCTTAGTTTGTGGAAGTATGTCATGAACCTGTTGAAGTTGAGGTTGTTCAACAAGTCAAGCTACATGAGAGGAACATGTGCAGAAGGAATATTTTTGCTTTGTCGCAACCTTTTCGACCTACTTCTGTTGGATAGAAGGTGCAGGGGGCAAAACTGTATTGGTTGCAATTTCCTTCTGTTCCCCTTTTGAACAGATTGTGAAGAAGCTGAATTTTGCAGTATGAGATACTACCTTGCGACACTTTTTAGGTGAAACAATAGTTGGAACTACCTCTGGTATTCTATAGAGATGGCCCCCCAAAGTAACAATGACACTACGGGGTCAAGACTCATAAATAGCATGGCGCTTCCACATATATGGCTGGCCCAAGAGAACATCACAGACATCCAGTGGGGCAACATCACATAATACCTCGTCCTTGAAGGGCTAGATGTCATATGACAATCGACATTGTTTCCTGACATGAAGATCTCGTCCTTGGCGAAGCCACCTAATGTTGTATGGTTGCGGGTGTGGTGTTGTCGACAATCCCAACTGTTTGACAACCTCTGTTGAGATGAGGTTCTTCTGACTTCTTCTATCAACAATAAAATGCAGCAGGGTCCCCTTCAACCACATCTGTGAATGAAAAAGGCGCTCCCCCTCTTCAGGATCTGTTGGTTCTTCTGGTTGAATTGTTGTGGTCGCGACAATAGTAGTGGGGTCTGCGTCAATGATCTATCCTTTACCTGTATTTTCATAATCAGATTTTGAATCAGGGTTCAGCTCCTTGTCTTTGATCTCAGCCACCAATGACTGTTTTGAGCGACATTCATCGGTGTTGTGCCAGGGGATTTTGTGGAAATCACGCCATTTTCTGGTGTCCTTCTTTGTCTTCCCGTGACCCTTCTTTTCCTGTGTCTTGGACTGGTTTTTGGGAGACTATTTGTTAGGGTCGTCTTTTTCATACTTTGGTTGTTGCAGATTTGCAGACCCGAATTCCTGTTTGTTCTGGTGCTTAAATTTCTACTCAATTTTAACAACATATCGATAAGCAGCACCAAGTGATGAGATGTCCAGAAAATCCATTTCATTCTGGATGTATCTGTGTAGAGACCCACGGTATTTCAGAACCAAATGTTGCTTGGAGTATATGATACCCAACTTGGTGCGCAAGGTATGGAAGGCATTGGTGAACTCCGGAACTGCTTGGCCCCTCTCTTGCTACAGTGTATTCCATCTCATGTACTGGTCTTCGTAGTTGCCAAGAGGGTAATACTGTTCCTTTACCACATCCATAAAAAAATCCCAAGTGGGATCGGCCCCATATATTCCAGACTCCTCTGTGGAACTTTGCTCCCAGTAAGTTTCCCACCAATGTTTGACATGAGGGAGAGCTTTAAGGAGTGCGAAG
>JASDQU010738380.1:214682-226877 GCA_032191745.1 Picea mariana | reverse complement strand
AGGAATTAGGGTTTTGGACTAATCCAGGTCATTGGGTTAGGGTTTTGGATGATGCTGGCTCCTATATGTATATTGTATTGTAAACAATGTAACAGAATGTATGAATATAATATATGCTGGTTTTCCCAGTTTGGGTTTCCAGGTGAAAAATATCTGTGTAATGTTTGTATTTTCCATTGTATCTTTTCTATTCTTTTTTGAATATTAGTTTACAATAGATATTGTACAAGGTTAGAATTTACACCACTCTCTTTTCTCCTGGTGTCTACTTCATCTTGAATTCTAATTATAACATGTCCTTTGTTACCTTTTCTAGAGTTACCAGAATGTTCACGCTTTCATGTATCTTATGCTTCCATTCTCCCCTTGTTTCAAACTAGCGGAGGGTATTTATGATTTGTTTGACCTGTTGTTTTTGTACTTTAGTTTTTTCCATGGATTCTTTCATTTTAAGTCCAACTAATGAGATTAAATTTTTCCTCATAGTAGCAATATCATGTCGGTCCTTTTTTTTTTCTTTTTGATTTTTTTTTTAAATCTTGTTGGTGATACTAGTCATGTTTTCTTGAAATATGGGGTTGTTAAAGTAGATACCTATAGTTGACTAAAAATTATCTCACCAAATTTCTTTTGTGTTGAAATATATTTCTTCACCTCCCAATGTTGTTTTGCCTTTATCTTTTTTCATTGGTTTCTTTCTTTTCCAGGGTGAAGGTCATTTAGGAACAATTTCCAATTCTTATAAGTATTCAACAAATGTTACTATAGATAAATCTACTTATATTTCTTCCTCATGTTCAACGTTGGTGAGGAGGAGTACCAAAGGTAGTCATGGTTGGTTAAATTTAGGAGGAATTTCTATCTCATGGTATGTTTGTCTTTCTAATTCAGCAAATATTTCCTCTATTGTTGGCTAGTAATGTAATTCCTCCAATTTTGGAGTGGACTCCAATCCACACAAGATTTTGGTGCATTCAAGTTATAATTGGATATGGCAGGGTGTCAATAGGACCCGAAGAAATGACTAGTCGACAAGCCATTTATGTGAGCTATCCTTTAAATTTCTGACCCATAGTGGAAACATTTCTTATGGAGGTAGTGATTTTGCACCGCCTTCCTACTCTGTTGCAAAAAATATTTATTTTTCCATTGTTGGAACCTTCCTGATTGTGAATGAAAGATCATTCAATGGACTATATTTCTCCATTGCAATCCACATTAATAAGAAAGGGAATTTTATGGCCTTCCCAGATTCTTGACATTCTTTGCAATTAGTCTAGATGACGTTAGTCGTGTATTCAGACCAAATGAAGATTTCTTCCTTTTTAAATATTTGGCCAATTGAATCTATCATGGTCATTTTGACATTGAACACTTAACCAATTGGTGTAAAGCATAGGGATACAATTATTGAAATCCATCTTGTGCACAAGTTGGGGATATTGTTGATAAGTAACCCCTTTGAATTTATTTTTGTGGTCGACCCAGTCAACATTTGCATCCATGCATTTGTATTTGAAGTTTTCAGGACCTCGACCCCCATCTTTGCAGTGTCAATGATACCATCTTGATACTAACTAACAATAATTTCTATTATTCTTCCTTCCATTTCCCGAAGTTGACAATTTATGGAGCTCCTAGGAGGTGTCTGATTCCTACTTTTTATAGGAATTTTGTCTCAAGCTTCTAGTATCCATTCTCTAGCCCCCAATCTAGAAAAAATTTCCATTGCTTTCTCCAATCCATCTCCACCAGTCACTATTGTAGAATATTTTGTATTCAAATATGCAATGACATTGCAGTTGTTATGTCGAACCTTTCTCTTGGCCTTGATCCTTCCTCTATCACAGTGATGTGTCCTTTCATTCTCGGCATTTATAAATCCAATTCAAAGGTATTCAACAAGTCGGGAAAGTTGCAAGTTCATGTAGGTTCTTATTTGGATCTTTACTCTACTATGGGGGAGAAAATAACAATGACACGAAGTCATATGTGTCTTCCAAATTTATAGGAAGCAGAGAGATATTTGAAATAAATGTAGCTAGTTGTTGCTTAAATTTTGGTTCCTTTTTCATTATTGTTGGTGATATGTTCGATTAATATGAGGGGATGTCTAGGGTAGTTCTTAGTTGGAAGGGGTGGAAGTATTTTCACACAATAATTGTAGCAATTTCCACTTGGATTTCATTCACATTGAGTCATCCTGAATTTATGTAAGTGTTTGCACAACTATATTGTTCTTCATTTTGAGCATTAATATTTTTGTCCAGTTGATCGACCCTTTCATGACGTGTATTAAATGCACTTTCCTTCTTGGATTTGTAATTTTTGGTGTTTGTTTTCTCTCTTGCATGATCAACTAAGTGTCCTCTGTTGATCTATGATCACTATATTGTTCAATCGAGTCCTTCTTTTGTACTGCCGGGTTTTCTTTTGTTGGTTATTCTTAGTCTATGTTCTTGATAGTTACTACATTCATTTGTTTTATTATAGTCTCCTCTATGATGGATTCTCTCACTTGATTATCTCTCACTTAAACCTCGCTCTCTTGATATGGATTCACCTTGATCACTCGAATGTCACTTGATAAGTATTTTTCGTAAGTTGGAGATAGAGTCATATGTCAATACCCTTTTCATCCAATTTCTTTGTGGCTTAACCAGGGGATTCTTTCTCTCTCCATTCTACTTTTTATTTACTTTTTTTTTTTCCAATATTTCAAGCTTCTTTAATACTTAAGTTTTCATATGACAATTTCTTATACCTGAATTGTATACCTAAATTCTTTATATTTGACTTTTAATTTAAAAAATATTTATTTCTATATACTATTATTAATATACACTAATATACTTCAACTTCGATCATACTTCTATATTTCCAGTCGATCCCTGTTGGCATAACATTCAACATGTTTTTCCAATAGGGTTCCTTTTATCTATGTATTATACTTCTTTAAATATGCACCATTAATTAATTTTTTAAATGTGTGCCCCAACAAAGTTTGAAGTTGAATTGAGCATGTCAGTCGAATATATTCTATAACATAAGGGCCAAGCCATGATGTATCTAACTTCTTGGGTTTTCCTTTCATTCGACTGTCATATAGTAGAACTACGTCTCCATGTTTTATCTCCTTCATGTTTTAGATCATGATCATGCCATGTTTTTTGTTGTTGTTTTTGAACTTCTTGGTGGTGCTTTGCTATTAATATTCATTCTTACATCTTATTCAATTGGTAAAAATGATGATGTCTACTTTTGTCTTGGTCTAATTTAGCAACAACTGCTACTCCATCTAAGTTTACCTAGAAGTGAAGTGATAACATATCTTCTTGTCCATATACAACTTTAAAGGGAGTCTATCCAATCGATCACTTATAAAAATATTTGTATGCCCATAAAGTTGCAAGAATTTTGTCATCCCAATCATTCTTGTCGATGATGTAGATTTTATTGAGTCCTTTAAATAGTGTCTTATTAAATTCTTCAACTGCCCCATTTTCTCCGGGATGATATGTCATTGTTCTTCTGTGATCAATGAGAAATTTCTTCATTAGGACATGGATCGTCTCGTTTACAAAATGTGCACCTTGGTCATTGATTAGAGTTAGTGGGCATCCAAATATTGTGATAATGTTCAAATAAATACATTTTTATAAAACCTCTTTAGTGCATGTTTCAAATGGTTCTTATTCCTCCCACTTAGTCACATATTCCACTGCAGTGATAAAATATTTTGTTCCTTTTCTCTTTTCTCTCTAGGGAAATGGACTAACAAAATCGATGGCCCGAATCTCAAATGGTCAATTAGGATTGGTTGAATGTAATGGAATTTCATTCTTCTAAGATAACTATCACATTTATTGAATTGTTCCCAACAATATTTATGTAAATGGATCCACCATAGACCCGCATGAACTATCTTCCGTGTTGTTTTGTTGTCCTAGAAGTGGCTCGTAGAAGGTCATGTGTGTGCCTCATTGATAATGTATTTTCTTTCATTTTATAGAGCACATATCCTTAAGACATGATCATGTCCCATTTTTTATAAGTATCCATTAATGATTATGAATGGTGTTTCTTTTAGAGCTAACATTTTATTATTATTTGTTGAAAGATCTTCAGGTGCTTTTCCTTCCTCCATTTTTTTTTATTTCTTTCATATATTTTCGTGTTGATTTGACATGGAATAGATGTGTGTCTGGAAGGTTTTCCTGTATGCCAGTTAGCTCTTCCCCTGTCTCAAGTTGAGATAGATTATTAGGATTGAAATTATTTTTCCCAGGTCAGACGATTATGTTGAACTCAAATTCTTGGAATAATAATAACCAACGACATATTTTTCCTTTATGAATGTGTTTATTGACTAAATATTGTAATGATTGATCATCTGTAAAGAATGTGAATGGGTTTGCTAGTAAGTAATTTCATAATTTATGCAAAGAAAATATTATAAACAAGGATTCTCTTTATGTGGTTGAGTAATTCATTTCTGTTGCATTCAACTTCCAACTGCAATATGTGTTTGGGTGGTCAATTGTGTCATTTTATGGTTGCACTAGAAAGTAACCAACAACGAAATTTGAAGCATTGACCTGGACATGAAACATTGTTGACTAGTCAAGAAATTTTAGTATGGGGTCTTCAACCAACTTCGTCTTTAAAATTATGAATGACTCCTAGAAGTCTTGAATCCATCTAAACTTAATTTATTTCCAAAGAATTTCATTCATTGGGAAAGTGATATTTGAATAATGGAGTATAAAGTTTAGATAATACCTAGTATGTTTGATGAAGATTTTAATTTGTTTCTAATTTATAGGTGGCTTCAAGTCGAGTATGACTTTTAATTTTTCCATGTCTAATTTTACACCATCCTCACATACCATATGGCCTAACAAAATGCCAATTTATGTGGAAAATATGCAGTTCTTAATATTAACATACAATTGGACTTGTCTGCATTGCTCCGACATTAGTTTGAGCCATTGTATATGGTTTTTGAAGCGGTTGTATTTAGTCTAGTCATTGAAGTAGACAACCATTGTCTTGTAGATGTATTCCTGAAATAATTTTACTACTATTCTTAAAAATATTGTTGGGGAATTGTTTATCCTAAATGGCATTACTCTATAGGTAAAGGAGACAAATTCAGAGACAAACAACATCTTCGTTTGATCTTCTTTAGCTATAGGGACCTGATTGTATCTGGAAAATCCATTTGTGAATGAGTAGAATTCATGACCTACAACTTCATTAATTATTTCATCAACGAATGGAGTGGGAAACAGATTCGTTACAGTTAGTTTTTTGAGACCTCTGAAGTCGACACAAATTATTAACTTCTTATGGTCATGTTTCTTTGGTTGAACCACCATTGGACTTTCTCATTCAATTTTGTCAATTTGATATATGATTCCTCTTGATAACATTCCTTTGATTTCCTTTTGAACGATGGGCTTGTATTTGTGAGCTAATTTGTAAGGTCGCTTTTTTATTGGTTTTTCTCCTAGAATGAGTTCAATTTTCATCTCTCCCATTTATTCTACAAGACCTTTGATATATTTATAGACTCATGGAAATACATATTGATATTCTTTGATTGAGTCTACTATTTCGGTTGTCTCCTACTTTATCCAATAGTTGCCTTCTTGTGCCATTTTTGGTCAATCGTCATTTGATATATTGAACTTTTTTTTCTTTAATTCAACATTCATCCACTCTGGTGGTTTTTCTTCTTCGATATGTTGACTCCCTTCCTCGATTTTGGTGAAGCTCGCTGAAAATTTGGGCTATTCAATTTCCTCCTTTTCTTCCTTAGATATTTTTAATACTGATTTTACAGGATTTTGCATCATTGGGTGATCACTTTTCCATCAAACCCTATGGCCAGAATAGATTGTATTTTCCATATCGATTCTTTGTGTTGTCGAAACAAGGTGGCAATATGATGTTGATTCTTCATCGACCATCATCTTTCCTTTTACTTTTTGAATGGTTGGTGTTGGGTTTTGTAGGAATCTCTTAATTTGTTGTGTTATTTCTTTTAAATGTTTCTCCTCTGGAATAAATTCTAAGACATTGATGAAATTTTCTTTAATCTTAGACCAATTGAGTGTATCGCCACACACTTCTTCAATTTTCTACCATTTATTTGGTATTTTGTCTAGTGTGTTTGGGAACATTCGTGAACATACCCTTTCATCTCTATATCCCATTCTATTCCATTCATTCTCACAATGGTGGATATGCTTGACTGGGTCATACCCAACCTTGAATGTAGGGATGTCAGTTTCTTTGGATAGTTTCTTTTTTCCAAAACGTTCTACAAAGTAAGTGGATACAATTTTCCATGTTTGTAGTCTTCAGGAATGTGTTTCCCAACACCTTGCATATTATCTTGTAAAGGTTTCTACAAAGCCTTGATGTAATGTCCCCCGACCACCCTAGTCATGCACATGCCACTACTTCAAAACTAAACTTATCTGATACATATTTGTAGCACACCCCAGTCTTAAGTTGTTGGGATATGCATGCTATGTTTGATTTCATAAACATATATATATATATATAGAATAATAATAATAATCTATTTTTAAGGTCCCGGCCAAGCCAGTACACCAAATTGGTGTATGAGACCCCCTTGTTTGTGGGACAAGGGATCCCGCTCCGCCCAACGATTTTACTGGTAAAGTCTATGAAGGTATACATACCCTACCCCCCTTTGGATATATATATATATATGTATATAAACACACACACACACACACACACACACATATATATAGACATATACATACATATATACATACATATATACATATAATGCAAATTTAACAGATATAAAAATTCTTCTCATACACATATTCATGCGGAAGTGACAATAAACACATACATGCAATATATAGAGGCAATTTTGATCAACTTTAGAGATGTACCTAAACACAAAATTTAAACATAGCATGTAAAATCAACATAGATTTGGTACTTATATTTTTATGGGAAGACTAGCGACTGCATGCAGACCTTCCACAAACCTCCTAGTCTTAGATTTTCCTACTCCAAGCTATTAGTAGTGGGTCACCCTCGAGTTGGGACTAAGTTCCACCCAGGGTAAAGCAAATCCTAGGATAGGTTGAGACTACAAAATGTTGCACAATGAAAAAGGAAGGATTCCCTCTAAGGAGCGTACTTACACTCACTTCTCACAGACTCTCATTCCCCATATTCATGTCCCACCCTAGGAATATACACCTTCACTTTTCCATAGTCCATCAACAACTCCACTTCCCTTGTAGGGCTTCAACAATAGGCCAAATCAATAATTCTTAGAGATCATTAGTAGGTGTTGGACACTCTCCAGGAGAAATCACTTATCCAGTAATCTCTCTCACCTAGAGAGATTTTCTCAAAGGCCTGACAACCTTCTTATTCAACCCATGGGATTGAAAACATGCCTCTTCAAACCACAGGCCTGACCTCATGTTTCTTCTATTTAGCTCTTAATTCAACTAGGTAACCACAATAGAAAAATCAGGTAAGGCAAGGGACAACTCAACAAATTACAGAGGATCACGATGGCAGAGGGTTCAACAATGGCGGAAAAAGAATGAGTGTGTGTTTGTTCAGTGAGTGAGTGAATGGGACAAAGGATGGAAATAATTGTGAGTGAAATCATGAGGAAAGATGGAAAGACTAGATAGTGAACCCCCCACAACAGTGGAATTTCCCACATAAATATACATGTGTCTTGGATGACACTTAGCTCTTCAGGAGCTCATTCCTCTCCACTTGGAATTCATTCCTTTCCCCAAAGGAACTTAGGATAATAGGGTTTATTTCCCAAACTTTAGTAATTTAAGGAAATACATTATAATATTCCTTTGGCTTAAGTCCTCAAGCTTAATCCCTTTTTCCTAGCCTCTCATCCCCCTTCCCTTTTCCTTTCTAGTGGAGCTTAGTCCCACATAAGTCTTTCTTTATGGTTGGTCTACACACAATGATGTATTTTTATTAATGATCTGCATAATTACATATACAAAAATAGGCTCATTGGCCTTAGAATGTAGGCTCTCCGTCCTAATAAACACATAATCCTCCCAGCTTATAAATACTTGGATCACTATCATATGAGATTCATTAACTTGGAACAATTTCCCAACTTCAGCGAACTCTTTTTGGCCTTCACTTTTAAGAAACATGATCACCCACTTTAAATTCCCTGTGTGTTTTTCCCTTGTCAGCATATATTTTCTGCATGTCTTTGACAACCTTTAAATTACGTTTAATATTCAACATTTTCTCTTCCATTTCTCTGAGAAACTCATCCCCAATCACTTCTTTGTCATATGCAGTGTCCTAGCTTACTTGGGTCTTTCACTTTCTTCCATAAGGTTCCTCAAATGGGCTCATTAGTGATGCTTTGTACCCATTGTTGTAGGAAAATTCTACCAAGTGTAGACAATATTCCCATTTATATGGTTTTTCCATCACTTACATCCTTATCATATCCTCTATCACTTGGTTCACCCTTTCTGGTTTCCCATCAGTATCTACATGATAAGTTGTGTTGAAGTTCAGATTTATTTTCAACCCTTTGAATAAACCCTTCCAAAACATTGAGGTAAACTTTGGGTATTTTTCAAACACAATTGTCTTGGGTATGCCATTCAAGCATGCAACTTCCTGCATATAAATATCAACAAAATTGGTTTCCTTGTGAGTAACCATCATAGGAATTAAATGGGCAGCTTTAGTAAGCTTGTCCACCACCACCATGATAGCATCATGTTGCTTTCTTGTTCTGGGAAATTTGGTGATGAAATCAATTTTCACCACTTCCCACTTCCACTTAGGAATGGGAAATGGAAGAAACAACCCAGTTGGGTGTCTATGCTCATCCTTGACCCTTTGACACTCCAAGAATTTAGCAATGTATTCAACAATCTCCCTCTTCATGCATGGCCAATAATATTGGGTCTTGACTACTAAAATGATTTTTTGATATCCTGGGTGTCTAGCATAAGGTACATTATGCATCTCTTTAAAAATCGTACTCTTGAATTCATGATAATTGGGTACATAAACTATGTTCTTGTACAAGAGAAGCCCATCAATTCCCAATTTATAATCTTCAACTTTTTGTTGCATTTTTCCTTACTGCAATTTTATTACCAATTCCATGTACTGCAAATCTACTTTTGCATCCTTATAATTTCTTCCAATAAGATCATTTTGATACATGTTAATGTTTGTATCATGTAGTTCATGCACTCTCCTACTGAGTGCATCAACCAATTTTTTCTCTTTTCCTTTGATGTGCTTGATATCAAAGTCATACTCACAGAGGAATTCCAACCATCTGCTATGCATAGCATTCAAACTTGGATAATCAAACAAGTATTTCAAACCATTATGGTCTATCCTCAACTCAAATCTCCTTCCCATGAGGTAGTGCCTCCACTTCTTCAAGGAATGCACTATGGATGCCAACTCCAAATCATGAGTGGCATAGAGCCTTTCATGCACTTTCATTTTTATGGATTCAAAACATATCACAAATCCGTTCTGATTGAGGACTCAACCAATTCCTTCTTTGCATGCATCTATGAAAACCATGAAATATTCATTCAAATCAGTAATCCTTTGAATTTGAGCACTAGTTTACAACTGCTTCAATTGATGGAAACTCTTTTCACACTTTGTTGTCCATGAAAACTTCACCCCCTTCCTTTGCAAGGAAGTAATTGGGTGAAAATTTCTCGAAAACCCTGCAATGAATATTTTGTAGTATCCAGCTAGACCCATGAAGAATCTAACTTGTGTCACATTCTTAGGTTTTGTTCACCCTTTAATAGCCTCAATATTTTTAGGGTCCAATGTTATCCCTTCTTCGGATATGATATGCCCCAAATAGTGAATATTGTTTTGATAAAATGAGCACTTTCTCAATTTGGCATTCAATTAGTGCTCTCTTATTGCTTAAAACCATCCTCAAATTATTCTCATGTTCCTCTTTTGACTTGGAATACACAAGGATTTCATCCAAAAAGACAATGACAAACTTGTCTAAGTATTCCTGGAAAACACCATTCATCAAGCACATAAAAATAGTTGGTGCATTTGATAACCAAAATGGAATCACTGTGAATCTATAATGACCATACCTTGTTATGAAGGTGGTCTTGATGGCATCTTCATCTATGATCCTTAATTGATGATATCCCGATCTGAGATCAATATTTGAGAATATCCTTGGATCCTTTAACTGATCAAAGAGATCATCGATCCTTGGCAAAGGATACTTGATCTTTATAGTTACCTTGTTCAATTGTCTGAAGTCAATGCAAAATATCATTGTCCCATCTTTATTCTTCACAAATAATACTAGGGCACCCCAAGGTGACACACTTGGGCGTATATACCCCTTCTTTAAAATCTCTTCAAGTTGTATTTGCAACTCCTTCATCTCCGGTGTACTCATTCTGTAGGGAGTCTTCGATATTGGAGCTACTCTAGGAATAAAATTTAAAGAGAAATCAATATCTCTCTTTGAGGGTAGTCCCAGTATCTCCTTGAACACATCTTTAAAATATTTTAGGACTGAATGAACCTCCATATTTGGCATCTTATACTTAGGTGCTTCCTCCATATGAGCTACAAATAATTGGTATCCCTTCCTGTAACACTTCTTCAGTCACATTGTTGAAATCTCTCCATTGGACATGATTTAAATAGTCCAACAACTTTTCTCTTGGATCCTATAGCTCATTGTACCAGCTAAGATTTCTCATTCTTGCTTCTTGGAAAAATTAATCTTTTCACTACATTAGGATCTCTATAGCTATGACTAGCTCCTGAATCTATTAAAATAGTAAAGGAATGGTTAATGATCATACCTTCTACTTCAATCATGTGTGATTGAAACTCAAATTTATTATTTTCAAGGGATGCATTGGTCTTAGCTACATGTCTTCCCATGTCCTCCACTATTCCTGTTTTTTGTACACTGTGGATAGCTCTCACTTTGTCACTTTTGTGAGGACAATATCTATACTTATGGTCTCCTTTACAACCCCAACATTGAAGAGGTGTCTACCTTGGCCTTTGCCCACCTAACTTAATCGTTCCATGCTCTCTAAAAGCTAGTTTTCGTTGAGGACTGTTTATGAAAAATGGAGGCTTTATCCCCTTATTCCTTTGTTCCTTATTAAACTTCTTATTGTCCTCTAAAGCCTTATAGAAAGTAGGCTTTCCTGTATGCTAATCATATAAACAATTTTATTTCCTTATGGTTTCCTCCAAAGTCTTGGGATAATCATATTGGATCTTATCATTGATGAAAGATGGAAGCCCACTCAAGTACCTCTGAATTTTAATTATCTCATCCTTGATGAAGGAGACATACTTAAAAATATCTAAAAATATCATTTCATATTCATCAATAGTCATGTTGCCCAGTTTGAGTTTAAAGAACTCTTTCATGTTTTTGTCACAATACCTCTTAGTCAGGTATTTCTTCCCAAAATGCCTCTTAAATTGCCTCCAAGTCACATTTTTCTCTCTAAGGTGTTCCACTTACACAAGTTGATCCCACCACATGGACACCTTTCCTTTCAGTCGATAGATATAAATTCTTCCTTTTGCATGGGAAGAATAGTATGCAATTGGAAATTCTTCCTCGTGCCTAGCAGCCATGTCTCATCATCTCCATCCTTATTTTTCTCTCCATCAAAAGTAGGAGGTTTGATCTTATTCATTTATCCTTTCAACTCATCCACCCCAGACCTCCTATGCTTCTTGACAGGGGATGGACTTGAGCTACTGTGTGATCTCCTATGGGAATACTTTTGGGAGTGATGGTGATGTCTGCTAGCACTCCTTGATATTCCTTTCTTCTTAGGGGTCATGTGGCTTCCTAATTTAGTGGAGCCACTCTCCTTATTCTAACTTTTAGTGTTGCTTCTTAAAAAAAAAAATCGACCACTAACTATCCATGTCACCCTCGATGATGTCATCATGTCACATAACTTTGGAAACCCAGGACTTTGACGATTATTCAAATCTACTCATTGTCAAAACTCTTGAAATATTGACTGTCAACAACTTCCTTCCATAGTTTCTGCACTTCGACGATTTGTTTACTGCGTAACCTCCAATGTATTTCCCCAAATGTTGCATTGTCGAACCACA
>JASDQU010738380.1:142376-159705 GCA_032191745.1 Picea mariana | reverse complement strand
AGTAGGGAAGGAATTACACATTTCTCTCATATTGAATTGTAAAAAACAACAAGAATTTTTTTACTTTCATTTATATGAAGTTGATAAAAAAATATTTTATTTAATATGCACATTATAATATTTTTTATTATTTATATATTTTTTAAATATCATATTAATAATTTCTTATTCAATAAGGAATGAATTAAACATCTTCCTTACCATTGATAATATAAAATGACTCTTAAACAATTATATATATATATATATATAATTGTTGAATAAAGAAGGATTTAGGCATATTCCTATAAAACACTCTTTAAACAATTTTATATATAGATAAATATTCATGAAAACTAATTGGTTTATAAAATCTTAAGAAAGAAGAGACGTGACGTTATATATATATATAATTTACAGTGAAATATGTAAATATATATATATAATTTACAGTGAAATATGTAAATAGTCTCTTTTTTTAGCCATGGAAAATTTTGATTACATTAATAAACACTCTATAAAGTTTTATGCAGGATTTGAAAGCGTGTTTTTTTTTTCATTCCTTCTTTAAGTTCGGAAAAGAAAATTTTATATAATTCATTGGCCTCGTTTCCCGATATTTTGAGCTGACATGTATCTCATACATCTCTACATCTATCTCACACATCGTAAACTTTAACGCAATAAGTTGAAGGGCACAAGATATCTCGCGCATAAATTATTGCATGACTCCAATTTCAAACCTTCGCATGCCTGCTTACTAACTGTCACAGTTGTCTGAAATCATACTTATCTCCGTTGGATTTCGTTCGTTCAGTATCGATGTGAAATGATCGACAAACGAGTCCAGCTCATTCCACGACGATCCTCCCTCTGCGACGGCAGTTCGAGCAGCGTCTCTGAGTTCCTTGACTCTCCTCCGCATTTCCATTCCCTCTTCATCTTCCACCATCAATCGTGTGATCGCCTTCTCCACCTCCTCCGCTGTCACTAACTCATTCTCGTCTGCCTTTCTCCACTTCTTCACTTCCACGCCCACTTTCAACTCTTTCGCCACCAATGTCGAGTTGACAAATTGGTCGGTATGTTGCGGCCAAGCGACCNTGTGCGCACACCTCTCTATGAAAGTCCTTGAAATTGTTTTGTTTCCATCATATTTCAGTGTATTGTAACGACGAGAGGTAGATTCTATCAAAAATATAGTGAGGCGAAAATAAAACATTCTTCTTGGAAATGGATTGTAACATATGGAATGGCCTACGGCTGACCCTTTCTTCTCTTTGGTTACACATTTTTTAGTGCTTACACCAGGATTTGAAAGCGTGTTTTTTTTGTCATTCCTTCTTTAAGTTCGGAAAAGAAAATTTTATATAAATCATTGGCCTCGTTTCCCGATATTTTGAGCTGACATGTATCTCATACATCACTACATCTATCTCACACATCGTAAACTTTAACGCAATAAGTTGAAGGGCACGAGATATCTCGCGCATAAATTATTGCATGACTCCAATTTCAAACCTTCGCAGGCCTGCTTACTAACTGTCACAGTTGTCTGAAATCATACTTAACTCCGTTGGATTTCGTTCGTTCAGTATCGATGTGAAATGATCGACAAACGAGTCCAGCTCATTCCACGACGATCCTCCCTCTGCGACGGCAGTTCGAGCAGCGTCTCTGAGTTCCTTGACTCTCCTCCGCATTTCCATTCCCTCTTCATCTTCCGCCATCAATCGTGTGATCGCCTTCTCCACCTCCTCCGCTGTCACTAACTCATTCTCGTCTGCCTTTCTCCACTTCTTCACTTCCACGCCCACTTTCAACTCTTTCGCCACCAATGTCGAGTTGACAAATTGGTCGGTATGTTGCGGCCAAGCGACCATGGGAACACCCGCGCTGATGCTCTCCAACGTCGAATTCCACCCGCAGTGCGTTACGAAACCTCCGGTGGACTCATGCGATAAGACATCAAGCTGGGGCGCCCAGTTTCTCACCAGGAAGCCGCGTCCTGCGATTCGGCCCTCGTACCCTTCCGGAAGAAGCTTGCTTATCCAGTCCATCTGCGCTTCATCCAAAGCTGTGAAACGAGCGCTATCTGCAACCCTGACTACCCAAAGGAAGGGCTGTTGACTCGCCTCCAGCCCTCGAGCCAATTGTTGGATTTGTTGCCGCGATAGAGAACACATTGTACCAAAAGAAACATAAACAACTGAAGCCGGAGCTTGGCCGTCCAGCCATCTCAAGCAACTTCCAACATCTGAATTACTCTTCTTACCAGTCCAAATGGACGGAGGAAGAAGAGGGCCCACGGCCCACAGAGGTTTCTGCTCGTAATCTTGTGGCCGCCGTTCAAGATCCAGTAAGGCATCTAGGAAATCGGATTCCAGAGAACGAAAGCTATTGATGAGGCGTCCTTTCGAAAGTCGTAGACCGTCTCTTTGGCGAGAGGCAAAATTAATAAATCTCTCCGGAAAGCACCGTTTCCATGATACAATACAGTCCGGAAATCTAATCACCTTCTCTCTTATCGCGGAGAAGTAGGCGCTGGTGCATACGAAAACGTAGGCAGGGATTTCATATTTGGCCGCCACAGTCTGAACCCACCCGAGCATCGGGTCATGCACAATCACAATTCTATTCGTATTGGAGAAGCAGAGGCTCTGCATCAGACGATCGAAAGGTTCTTGGAGATCTTCCGAAGCTTCGAACAGAGGCATCAAATGCACGGGAAATGCATGCTCCCTATTTTCAAGATCAGGCTGCGGATCTGACAAGGGGGGCATGGGCAATTCGTGAAAACGAATGGCGAAGTGATCAGGATTCCATCCCTGAACGCGACGCCGAGCTTGTTGGATGTGGGTAGAAGTGGAGACAAAGTGGACATTTAGTCGTCGTTCAGCGAGCGTTCTGGAAAGATGAAGCAATTGATTGAGGTGTCCCTGTGCTGGAAATGGCACCACTACCACCTGTACTGCCCATGTTCCTGCAGTGTAATCCATGAAATATGGCAGACGAACAAATTCTTGCACGTTATGACGCTGAGATGCACTAGGACCACTCAACGTAGATATAGATTTTGTAAACCCATACCACAAGTCCACCCTGGTCTCATGTACTATGGTTGAGGTTCCAGAATGGAGGTGCGTAGCACGCATTTTTTGAATGAAGAAAGATTATTTATTTTCAATTAGCCCATCCCATGGCACACGGCACGGAGATTCTTTATTTTCAATTAGCCTATCACATGGCACAGGGATTCGTCCCAATCCTTAAGAATTTTGATACCACGCTGTATGTTGACAAGTAGATTGTATTTTTTGTCGTGGGGTCATCCATGAAGATTTTTCAAAATCTATCGAAAGTCTAGTGGACTGAGTGTCTTAATGTCCAAACGGTGGAGAGTCAAACGTTGGTTCGAAGGGAGAAAGGTGGGGAAGCCTAAACCCTCCTCATGCGGGTTCTAAAACCTGTTTAAGCCTATTTATAGTATTAAAATGTGTAATTAATATAAATAATTTATTTAGTTATTTCTGTGTTTGGGCCTAGGAACAAAGTGAGGCAGGAGTGGGCTATACCATATGATGTCACAAAAACTTCTCATCATTGTAATATCTTTACTTGGAAATATGATTTATCATTTTTAAGTTGAATGCTTATATTTATTGGAGATGGGTACAATTAATGATCTTTTAATTTTAAATTTTAATCTGATGGTTATGCATTAAAGACGCTGACATATTCTTAGTCGTCATATTAAAAATATTTAGAAGTTAATGTAACATCATATGATTACCACATTTAATTATTCTTCATATGAGATGTGGAGGATTTTCTTCATGCATAAGCCTAAAGTTTTTACTGAATTTTTTTTAACAGAAGAGTTTTTTTTGTCCACCCTAAGTCTTTGGGCGTGTTAACAGCTGTGCTAGTTTTAATTTGTTCATAATTTATAAAAAAGCCATCTACGCAAGATATTATTATGAAATTTGGATTATTATATTAATGGGTTATATTTTGTTATTATTATAATATTAAATTAAGCACATTATCATATTATATTAAATTGGCTCACAACTACATTAATATTATATTAAATTAGCTCACACACTATGAACGTAGGCTTATAAATATATATTAAGTTGGCTCACAACTGCATTACTATTATATTAAATTGGCTCACAAAGTGTGAACGTATGTATGCTTATAAATATAGATAAAAATATTTATATTAATTTTTTTATAATCTTCAAATATTATTTTATAATAATATGGTTGACTGTATAACTGATTTTATAATGTATGTATGTATTTGGTATTTTGTCATTATGTTACGTGAAAATCTTTCATTTAAAAGTTTTAAAATTCAAATAACAAACAAAATGACTAAAATGGAATAAAATGACTAAACTTAAGTAAACTACTCCATAACTTATTTTATGAAATGAATATAAGCAAAATAGCATTTAATATTTAGAACATAAGATGATATAAGCAAACTAGCATTTAATATTTAAAACATAAGATGATGTAATGTAAACAATATTGACTCTTTTATCATATCAATGGAAAAAAAAATGATTAATAATCAACATTTTGGCATTTAATATTTAAAACTTAAGATGATATAATGTAAACACAATATCGAATCTTTTATTATATCAATGAAAATGATTAATAATTTAATATTTAAAACTTAAGATGATGTAATGTAAATAATCATGACTCTTTTATTATATCAATGGAAAAATGATTAATAATCAGCATTTTGGCATTTAATATTTAAAACTTAAGATGATATAATGTAAACAATATTGACTCTTTTATTATATCAATGGAAAAATCACTAATAATCAACATTTTGGTTATGGCTTCTTGTAGTTACACATGCTCTAGTAAAGCCAAATGTAGGGAAGGGTCCTTTTCCTTGTTGTGTGCTTAAAGTGGAATTTTAAATGGTAGAGAAATTATGGCTAAGGTGCAATATCTTTGTGGTGGAATTATGGTAGCATAATTTTACTATGGATAGTGAATGAGGTGTGTGATGTCAATGGTTATATTTATAGGTGAAATGGTGGACCTTTTATAAGAGCTAGCTTCAATGTTAACTATCCCAATGTATTAATGAAGTAATGGGATAAGGATGATTAATGAAGACTAGATAAACCCTATAATTGATAATAATGTCTTGATAAGGTCCAGAGTTACCCACTACACCATTTTAGGATGCACAAAAGTATTAATGAAGTGTAGAAATAACAATTTTTTACTTTAGCTTGATAGTCTATTTTTTTATCGATTTCTTGCATTCTCCACATGCAAAAAAAAGCTAAATATTGAGTTATGAACATTTGCTCAACTTGTTGGCTTGACTTATCTCATTAATAATTATGATATGACTGAGGTGAAATGTTGATGGAGACGAGGGATAAAGATACCAAATTGATGTTTCTGAATGAAATGGTTTAGGACAAAATAGGTGAGCAAAATGAGGTTGATAAGAATTACCCATTAATGTATGAGGTCGAGAGAAAATCATATGGCTGAAATACACCACCAATTTTTTTCCACAAATAATGGAAAAAGGAATATGCATGGAGTAGAGATTTCAAATAGGGAGGACTACTTGCACATGACTTTAGAGACCCAGTTGCAAACAACCAACCAATGAGGTAAAGTGCATACATAATCTCAATATCAATGAGGGAGGCATACCCATGCTTGTAAAAATATCTCAATACAATATGGAATCATGGCATCATGGGGATAAATCAAAGTACAACAAAGTGTCATGGTACAATACATCATGAAAGAAGGGTTATGAAAAACATAATCAAAGTACATAAATGTGATTAGTATCAAATATGGTTTGAATACACATGAAGGAACAATATCATCCTAAGGGGTGCTTAATCACAACAAATGAATCCATGTTCAACAATAATGGGTCCAAGATTTGGAAAGAGCTATCTGGAAGGAAGATCTCACCAATAACTCAAATCAATTGTTAAATAGTGCTAAACAAATCCAAGAAACTACAACTAAAGTCGGATAACAATTATCGACACTACTAGGAACATACAGGAAGCTACCTAAAGGGTGGCTTTCTTAAGGGACTCAAAAAATTTTGACAAGAGTCACACATGTCTGGGGTCTTCGACCAAAACTAGGATACTGGAACCATGACTTTGTATGATTCTCAACAGTGTGATAATGAGATGGAGTTGAGCATGTGAAAAATTACTAAGCCAATACTGAGAAATTATGATTTTCCTTGCCTAGTTTGATGTAACCCATTAATGATGAAAGTGGGGTCAAGGTACAAAATTCCTCTAGACCAAATCGATAGAATTAACGTGTTTATATCAATAGGGGAATATCTATAGGAAGTAAATTATAATGGAAACTTTCCAAACTAGGATGAGGTAGGATACATAGGATACTAAATGAGGTTGACTATGATGGAGACAATAATGTATGAGGTGGTGAAAGAGTGTTGGACTCAAGACTTCACTTTTTTAGATCATAATGATAAGGCTAACCTGGTAGGAAATGTATAACTCCAAGAATTATAATAAACAATGGGAAGAAGGATTATGATGATAAATCAGAGGATGGATACAATTGATGTCTGAGGAATTCAAGTTGAAATGAGTGGGACTCAAGGAGGTATATGAACGAAATTAATACAAAATGGTACTGAAACATAAAGGCTATATGGGTAACTCATCCTAAGATGCTCTAAATAAGGGTGACTAGGAATGCCAATAAGAGAGACTATGTAAGTTACAAGAGTGTGGAGAAGCACTTTCATGGTTTCCAAAAATAATAAATGAATTAGGATATGGGTAGAAAAAATGAGATCGGGGCCCTAATTATGACCATATGAATCAATTCGAGAAGATAATGGAGAATGGAGTCATCCAAGGGGCGGGAACTGATGGTAATCTCCTTGAAGGTAGTTGAATGGAGGTAAAACAAAATAAATGATATTCATAGTATGAAGGAGTAGGAGGGTCAATGACATGTATTGAAGTGTAGTAAAAAAATGCATCGAATGTAATCAAACCACTTAGGAGTCTATGGAAAAGAAATGTTTTAATTTACAATAATACTGAGAGGGGGGGGTGAATCAATATTAAATAAGATTTCAACTTTTCTTTCCTTTAAAAAAATTAAGATTATTTAGAAGTGATTACTTAAATAGAAATACATGCAGAACAAAAAACACAACACATAAAACACATTGCACTGGAATTTTTACGTGGAAACCCAATGTGGGAGAAAACCACATAACGTCTTTCTTTATGTTCTTCTGCAAGCACCAACTTACAATTTATAATTATTTAGCTTGACAGACACCCACCTGTCACAATTGAGGACACTAATCCTCTCAGGAACCAACCTATTGCAAATGAGGACACCAATCCTCTCAAGCACCAACTTGTCACAAATAATGACACCAATCCTCTGTGAACTTCAACTCAACCTAGCACCACCCTGCCACCCTGAATTCAATTTAAAAAATGTTCTTATAGAACTAGACCTTTATCCACTTTAATTTGATAATTTTTTTGAACAGTTGTAGGTCCTTTTTCTTCTCTTTTCATCTACACAAAAATTGAACAGAGTACATCCTTATTTATAGTATGTGGACGCATAACAATTACATTATGGAAAAAGTTTGACCAGATCAAAACTCTTTCAGTTACACTTAGGTATAAATAAAGTATGTGGAAGTATGACAGTTACATTATGGACATATTTTGACCAAATCAAAGTCTAGTTAGTTATATGTGGATAAACTTATGTTCATGACATTTTGACTAACTCAAACAAACCAAATATTTCTTATTTTACCAGATCATTCATTGTTGTAGTAATTCACATTATGGTTTACAAAGCATCTATTGCACAGATAGAATAAACTTGTCCCATCAAATTCCACTCTGTCACTCATCTCTTTTCTCAAGGAACCCTACGATCTTTTCACATCCGTCGTTGCATTGCAGCACAAAAATACGTTGATTTACTCCAAAATCATAGACAAGGTAATTTGTCACAGTTTGCATCCTAGATCATCCTCTTGTTCTGTGCGTACTCCTGGAAGACTCAAATACTTTCGTTATTTCTTTTGTGTCATTTTTTCCTTCGTTTTTCAGTCCTTTTGTGCACTTCTGTTTTAAACCTTTCACGATTTCTTCTAGGAGTTTTGTTTCATGTGGATCTGTGATAGTACAATAGAAAGAATCCTTATGTGCACTTCCTCTGCATGTGTAGAAAGAATCATACCACGCACTTCCTCTTCCTATGTAGAAAGAATCCTATCATGCACTTCCTCTGCCTATGCACCAACTTTGTGCCATCCTATCTTTGCCCCATGTTGCCATCATTGACAACATATGCTCAACAAAATCCCCCTTTGTCATTGATGGAAACCCTATTGTTGAGATGCTCCCCCTATCCGAGTGTTCATTTGGCCTTCACTTCCCCTTGTTGTATACTCCTCTTTTCCACACCTCTATTTTTCTCCCCCTTTGACATCAAGGGAAAAGGGATCTTCCCTACTGACTGTGCACAGCCTAAGAGTGGCTCCCCCTATCTGAATGTTGTGTTGTTGGCTACTCAGCTTCTTGCATTGCTCCCCCTGAGGATGAACAGGTATTTCAACAACCTCCAACATGTCATGAAGGTTATGCGCCTTAATGAGGAGTGGGAAGAACTCCCAACTTCTCTCTAAGGTACTCAAATGAGTCCCTAGGTAATGGCTTTGTAAATATATATATGATATGTTCTTTGGAAGGAACATATTCTAGTTTAACCATCTGATCTTGAACCTCCTCTCTGAGAAAGTGATACTTGATGGGTATATGCTTAGTTTTAGAGTGTTGAATAATATTTTTAGAGAGATTAATAGCACTTGTATTGTCACACATGATAGAAACAGGTTTATCACAAGGAACTTGAATATCCTTGAGATCAGTCTTTATCCACAATACTTGTGTAGAGTAGGATGTTGCATCTATATACTCTACTTTAGATGTAGAGAGGGAAATGGAAGTTTGTTTCTTGATGAGCTAGGATACTAAACAACTACCAAGGAAGAACGCACCTCCATTAATTATTTTTCTATCATCAGTACTTCCTTCCTAATCTGCATCTATATAATCTTATGGAATGAGGTCTATGTTTTTTTAATACAAAAATCCATAATCAATAGTGCCTTGCAAGTACTTGAATATTATTTTGACTATAAGAACATGAGTTTCCTTGAGATTGGAATAAAACCTTCCTACTAAACCAACAACTTGCATGATGTCAGGTCTTGAAGCTGCTAGATAAAGTGAACTTCCTATCATGGACCTATACATGGTTTGATCTATTTCTAGAGCATTGTCATATTTGCTGAGTTTGCAACTGGTAGCCATGGGAGTGCTTACTGGTGCACAATTTTCCATGCCAAACTTCTTCAAGAATTCCTTGAGATATTTTCTCTGGGAAATAAAAATTTCTTTTTTTATTGGTGAATTTGTAAGCCAAGAAAGAAGGATATTTCTCCTAACATGGACATCTCAAAATTTCATTGCATTGTAACTACAAAATTTGTATTAGTTAGTTCAATGTTACTACCAAAAATAATATCATAAACATATACTACAATGATTAACAGGACATTAACTTCAGCCTTGATGTATAAGTTGCTATCAGTTGTTCCCTTTTTAAAACCTTGCTGGTGCAAATACATGTCGAGTTTGTAATACCAAGATCTTGGAACCTGTTTTATCCCATATAGGTATTTCTTTAAACGACAAACAGAATCATTTTTGTCAGTTAACAGAAAACCTTCTAGTTATTCCACATAAACTTCTTCCTCAAGGAAACCATTCAAAAATGATGATTTGACATCCATGTGGTAGACTTTGAATTTTATGTAGCATGCAAAAGCGAAAAACATCCTAATAGCTTCAATTCTTGCAACAAAGGAAAATGTTTCTTCAAAGTCCACTCCTTTTACCTAAGCATACCCTTTGCACACTAATCTAGACTTGTTTCTGACTACATGTCCATGTTCATTTAACTTGTTTATGTATACTCATTTGGTGCAAATTGCATTCTTGTCATTTGGTCTTGGGACAATATCCCATGCCTTGTTTTTCTTTATTTGTTCTAGTTCTTCATTCATAGCTTTGACCCAATGGTCATCTTGACTTGCGCAAAGTTTTGGGGTTCACTCATGGATAACAATTAAAAATTTGCAGAGTTAGATGTATTTACAAGTTTTTTTTTATGGTTTGTACACCTCCTTTCTTGTTCCCAATAATATAACTATTTGGATGATGTTTTTAAACATATTGTTGGATAGGAAGTTTGAATAACTAAATTTTGAAGAGTGCATGCAAAAGTAGAAAAGGGATCAATTTTGCGGGGTCAAAGCAGAAGTTAGAGCAGACACAAAAGAAGGAAGAAAAGAAACAGTTCAACATAAAAGTAGGAAAGCAACAGTTTAGAGATAAAGAAGGAAAATCAACATGCAGGCACAAAGGGAGGAAAAGCATCATGATGGCAAAAAAGAAGGAAAAAAACTAGGACATGTTAGGGTTTTGGGATAAACTATCAGCTTCTGAGCCCTAACTCTATGTATAAATATTTAATGGGTCGGGAAAGAATAAGTTGATCATTTAGATTTCTGTGGTGAGAGATTTGTTTAGAAATTGTCGGAAGAACCACAGTGTTTTTGATAGCTTGTCGACGTTTTGGATCCACAACAGGATCCATCTTCGGGACAAAAAAGCCCGAGGAAAAATAATAGAGGAACCTTAATCAATAATGATGAGGAGTGTGGGAAACCTAAAGTCAGCTAAGTGAAACCCTAGGTTTGAGAAGATTTTAAAAAATAGGTATTTAATAGAGATTTTGTTCATTAATAAATTAAGTGGTTTAATTTAATAATCTAGATGGTTTTAATATTATTTTTATGCTAATTATAGGTTAAGTTAGGTTAAATTAGGGTTAATTTATTGAGGTAGTATTAATATTATTATTGTTATATTAGTGGTAGAAAATTATATGTTGGTATTAATTAGGTTGGTCTTGGAAATGATTTAATTTTAATTATCCAATTGATGTTAGTAATTATTAAAGTATTATGCTGGTTAAGGTTAAGTTAGGTTTAATTTGTAAAAAAGGTAATAATAATATTATTATTAATGTATGTCATAAGGATTTTAATAAGGTATGTTGGTATAAATTGGTTTTAATAAGGTTTGTTTTTAATAATGAAGTTATGTTAAGGTTCGGAAAAAGTAAGGGTGTAAGTTCTAGAGTCCCGAGGATAAGGTTAGTAATGTTTTCTTTCCCGAATGAGCGGGATCCAACTTTCACTAATCTCTAGGCCATTGTCTCTATTTAGGTTATCAGGATTTTTGATGATTTTGAGGAGATGTTCTTCTTTAGCTAAGATTTTGGTGTCTTCTAGGCATATATGATGCTTAGTTGTGAGAGAGTGTTCGGCTAGTGCTGAGGTGCGGGTTCATTCATTCTTGATGTCAGCACTATGCTCTTTAATCCTGGTGTTAAAAGAGTGGCTTGTTTCTCCAATGTAGCATTTTCCACAGGAACATTCTATTATGTATACTCCTTTCGAATTATGTTGGTCAAGCTTGTCCTTAACAGATCTCATTTTTTGTTTGATGGTATTAAGTGGTATGAATGAGGTCTTAATCTCCTTCTTGTTTAGGATTTTTGTGATTTTATCCGTGACTCCTTGGATGTAAGTGAGGTAGGCGGTGAGGCTCGGGGTTTGGTTGTTTCTCTGTTGAGGTTTGTTATTTTCTTTTTCTTTTTCTAGGGCTTTCTTTATTGCGTTCTCAATCTCTTTTTCTTTGTAACCTATTTTCTTGAAGACTTTGTGAAGGTGATTTTTCTCTTGTTCTAGGTGTTCTTTATCTGAAATCCTTATGGCTCTTATGGATAAGGTGTTAAGAATTCCTAATTTTTGGTTGGGGTGATGATGGGAACTGGCGTGAAGGTAGTTTTTGGTGTGGGTCTTTTTTCTATAAACTGAATGTCCTAATTTTTCGTCTTCTTCTCTGTTGATTTGTATGTCTAGGAAAGGAATGGTACCATTTTCTTCACGTTCCATTGTGAATTTAATGTCTTTGGATATATAGTTGATGTGATGGAAGAAATTATTTAGCTCTTCTTCCCCATGGGGCCAAAGTACATTAGTATCATCAACATAACGTTTCCATCTTAATGGTTCCAGGGCATAGGAATCTATGGCTATCTTCTCAAAGCTTTCCATGTAAAGGTTGGCAACGACGGGGGAAAGCGGAGAGCCCATGGCTACACCACTAGTTTGTTCATACAATTCACCTTGATAGCTAAAGAATGTTGAGCGAAGACATACTTCATCTAGTTTTGCTGTTACTGGATCAGCTACCTCTTTGACAAGTAGGATGGCATCATTAAGAGGGATCTTGGTGAATAGAGAGACAACATCAAAGCTTATGAGGGTGTCATTTGGTTTCATTTTCTCATTTTTAATAGTATTAATGAAGTCGTTTGAGTCTTTTATGAAGGAGTTTGTGTGACCTACTAAGAGGCCTAGAATTTATTAATGAACAAAATCTTTATTAAATACCTATTTTTTAAAATCTTCTCAAACCTAGGGTTTCACTTAGACGACTTTAGGTTTCCCACACTCCTCATCATTATTTATTAGGGTTCCTCTCTTATTTTTCCTCGGGCTTTTTTGTCCTGAAGATGGATCATGTTGTGGATCTGAAACGTCAACAAGCTATCAAAAACACTGTGTTTCTTCCGACAATTTCTAAACAAAGAATAAGTTGTTGAAAGTAAGAGTTTAGCGTGCATATGATTGAGAATATATGCTTAGGGATGTGGAGATATTTTGTATAGAGAGAGGAGTGAACTACAGAATGACTAGGCAGGTTTGGATAGCATGATATGTTATATCTATTGTAAGCACAATGCACAAGCCTTAGGAGATTACTATTTGAATATTAATATAGAAGCTAGTTGTTGTGGACATAGCCCAAGGATTGGGTGAACCATGTTAAATCCTGTGTTTGAATGTGTCCTTTAATGTGGTTATTCATGGATTTTATTTTTATGCATGATTACTGTAGATATTTTTACTTTATGATGGATGTGTAGTAATAATGAATGTTACAATAGGTTATTTATGTGCAATCTATGGTATATGGGTTCTGCACAATAAATTTCTTTAACTAATCAAAGGATATGAATAAAGATATTGAGCATAGGGTAGATAAATAGTAATGAATATAATGATAGCCTCACATCCCCTCGTCCCTAAAAAAACTTGGTTCCTTTAGCACTAGTAGATACCTTGGGTGAGACTTCACTTGCATGAAGGTGATGTCGAAAGGGGCGGTACCTAAAGGGTTTTGTTGGTTGAGTAAACTAAACCTAGGGTCTTACAACCATGCACCAATAAATGGTTCCATTGTCAGGACCTAGAATCTGTAATTGAGGGAATGTTTTGGAGGTCGACTAAGAAAGAGATCATTGAATCACTAGAAACGAAGGAGTGAGAATTTTCTCGAGGATAGAATAGAAATTCTTGGATGAGCAATGAACAATGGTTGCAAAGGTATGTGTTCACAAATCTACATGATATTTTCTTTGGTGAATTTATGATTTATTTAACTAAATGGTTAGAAAGGTTAGTGGAGAATACTGGAAGATATCGAACTACAGCGCCAAGGGATTGGACCCCTGAGTTGGTAAGACAATTGAATTATCTAAGTAATATTACTTCACATGTAGTCAATTTCTAGTTAAATAACATACTGAGGGGTAATATTATGGAATTTGTAGTGGATTGTACCTAGTCATATAGTGTTGCAGAAAGGGATTTCTTCTAGTGTCCACGGGGAAGGTTTATGAAAGCACTGGGTACCTGGATAAAGATGTTGTTGTGTGAAAAATGTGTGATGATGATGGAATCTTACTGCTAAGGGGTTTCATGCACATACGGGAACTAGGGTTAACCAAGAGGTAGTTTGATGGTAGGAAATAATGAAGAAAGAAATGAAGAAGGAAGGGAGGGATTGAGGATGTAGAGAAACAAATAAGGTGCATTAGAAGAGGAAGACGAATTTGGAGTACCACACAGTGGAAGAAGGTACAAGAGGTTTAATATAGGGGATGAGAAAAGAGATTTGCACAATGATTATGAGAAGAGAGAACCATGCGTACTAATCCATATCATAGAAATACCGCACACAAAAGGAGAAGAAGAGGATTCTCAGTTTAGTACTATAATAGAAGAGTCGTTAATTCCTACTCAAGTTGGATCTTGTGTTCATTCCATGACCCCGTGTGCGTCACCTGGATTTGAGATAACATTTGAGGATTTGTGTAACACAACCAAACCCTAAATACCCTTTCTAGGGATGGTGCATCAAATGTTTTCTCATTCAAATCATCTCAAATCATCTCTCTGAGGTCTTCATCCTCTTCTACTCATCCGTAGCTTTCTAACGACTATTACCGGCTCTAATTTGACCTCTGGTTTGCAAGATACGGACTCCCGAAGTTATCTAGGTATTATTAGTTGGGGTCTTTGGCATTTGGTGCTGACACCCCTTTTCTCACTGCATGCATACTCCCTGAAGTCCCAAAATCTCTCCACATGGCCTTGGTCATTCGATGATCAACATTCGACAATGGATGATCAATGTTCTACGTTTCGACGTTTGGCAATCGACGATCGACGTTCTATGTTTCAGTGCTTGGCAATTGGAGATCGACATTCTACATTTCAGCATTCGACAATCGACGATCAACGTTGAACATTTCATAGTTCGGCAATCAACGAACGGATTTGAATGTTTCAACGTTCAGAAATCGGTGATTGATGTTGAACATTTCGACGTTTAGAAATCGACAATCAACATTGAACGATCCTCTACTATACTATGCCCTAAATCTTTTGAACTCCCAAAGTCCCTGTCTCCCAGAGTCCCAGTCACATCATCAACCACGTTGGGCAAGCGGGGATGAACCAAAGGTTGACATGCGCTGAGGGCTAGGGGTGACACGTTTCCTACTCTAATAGGCATAAAGGTTCTATAAAGCATCCATATCTTGGTGACATGTGGCACTTAGTTGCGGGTTCATGTCACCCTGTATGACGTTAGTGAGCCACGTCAACCCCAGAAATACAACCTTATAAATTCTTTCAAATCTCATGGTTGAGTTTTGTCCATATAGATCCATAGATCCATGGCTCCCATAACTTCGAAACTCATTACTTCGGAGCTTACCAACTCCTCACACAACGAATCCCCCAAAGATCCAAGTCTCCAGACTCTCAAATATAGTGCCACATGTCCTCTACCTACCAACGGTTGAGATTCACTTCGTCGTTCACGACTTTGGGATTTTTCACACTTTGAACACTCTTGGCCAAGTTCCTCTAGAGTACCAAGTCTATGGACTATAGGATCTCTTGCCACGTATCCTCTCATTCAATGACTCTAGTCCAATAGATGAAATTTGACATGGCACAAGAGCGGACCATGTGTCGCTCCAAGATTTGTTCCCGGTTGGTTGGGCAGTTAAGAGGGGTTCTCAATGAAGTCCTTAGATCAACAATTGAGAGGGATCCTGAAGGATCCGAGGATCAATGGTCTATGTCACTTGGTAAATTCAACATTCAGTAGTTCAACGTGTATCTTCCATATTCCTCTCCAGATCTCTGAATCTTTGAACCACGCTCAATATATCACCACGTGCACCTAGAATTCACGGCCAAAATTTATTTTGGCTTGCAGATCTCCAGGGAAACTCGTGCGTCCCTATTTATTCACATTGATATCGGTGAATACCCAAACTTTTGGATAGTTTTTGATCTATGGACATGCACCCCTCTATTCTCAATGGTACAAATTAACTTCACAACTACGACATTCAAGAGTTTCAATGCTAGATCACCCCTATTCCCCCGAAGTACTCAACGCTACCCCTTCTTAAGTCCGATCTAGCGGCTGAGAGAGATCTCCATTGGATTCCCAGATCCACAACCCTCATCAATTCACGACTCTGGCCTTCAGTTGTTTTTTAGGGTTGTCAAAGTCTCGAAGCCAAGGTAGCTTCACTCCTTTCATGCTTAGTGAGGAGTTTCCAACCCTGGGTAATATGGGACCATATTGAGGTTCCAGGCTACACTCAGCTCTTAGTCAAGACTTGATTAAGGCCATGGGTATGATCCCTCAGTCACATGGGTGGAAGGTCTAAAGGAAATTCCCTTCTCCCACAGATTTGAACTTACATTCCCTCTAAGGTAAACTAAAAAGGTCACCCAGAATGCATGCATATTTATGTGGGAATTTCCACTATTGGGGGGTTTCGCTCTCACCATTATATCTCTCTCATGATTCCGCGTCTTGACCATTCTCACCATCTTTGTTATCACCATTCTCACTCTCATCATTCTGACTAGTCTAGCCATCTTTCCTAATGAGTTAATTCTCATGAATCTTCCCATTCGTTGTCCCATTCACTCACGCACTGAGAAAGCATGAAACAAGAGCCATTTACGCCATTGTTGAACCTATGCATTTGTGAACCTCTATAATTGTTGAGTCGTCCCTTGCCTTAGCTATATTTTCATACTATGGTTTAAATAGGTGGTTTTTTAGGCGTGTGGTTGAAGAAGCAGGTTGTCAAGCCTGTGAGAAACTCTCTCTAGGTGAGAGAGTTTGTTGGGGAAGTGATTTCTCAAGGGGGGAGTCCAGCAACAGCTACAGAGATATGATAATTCCTAATCCAGCCTATTGTTGAAGCCCCAGAAGGGATGTGGAGAAGTCGATGGACTGTGGAACAATGAAGGTGCATGTTCCTAGGGTGGGACATGCATGTGGGGAGTGAGAGTCTGTGAGTAGTGGGCGTAAGTAGGATCCTTGGTGGGAATCATTCCTATTTCATTGTGCAACTTCTCGTAGCCTCAGCGTAGCCTAGGATTATTTTTCCATGTGTGGATTTTATTCCCATCTTGGGGGTGACCCACTGCTGATAGCTTGGAGCAGTGTGGTCTAAGGATGGGAGGTTTGTAGAAGATTTTCATGTAGTCGATGGTCTTCTCATAAAAATATAAGTACAAAATCTATGTTAATTTTACATGATATGTTGTATGTTATGTATCTTGTACAGGGGTTAGAATGTTATCATAATTGCCTGTGCTTATTGCATGTATGTATTATTGTTGCTTCTGCATGAATATGTGTATGAACATAATGTTTATGTTTGTTTAAAATTTCATTAGATATATATATATATATATATATATATATATATATAT